>JACXGI010009068.1:19389-31561 GCA_016801175.1 Esox masquinongy
CGTACTGCTCGGCCAAATAATGTGTTGTGTTTGAGTGATAAAAGCAGCCCCCCCCCCCCCCCACTATCAAACAAGCATGCAGTGCATGTGCTGCTTAATGATTTATCGCTATGACAACTTGTAGTGTCCTATAGAGCCCCTTTTGCAAGTCAGTGTTAGCAGAAAATTAGTTCAGATACCATGTATGCCTCGGTCCGCCTACAGATTAGCTTGGGTGCTATTCCCTGTTCCACCCCCCCTCCCTCTCTCACTATCGATATGACGCCTCTCTCAAGCAATTTACTTTGTGACGAAAAGTTTATAAAAGAGGGCCATTAATCTTCTGGATTAGGTTTCAACGACAAACTCCTGGGCACCAAAAGCACTTCCACAGAATGGAATGAAATAAAAACAGTGATCTATGTTTTATCTAGGACATGTTCATGGGTTTTGAATTTCTGTACCAAGTCTTGGCTTTGAAAGTGTTTTTTGGGCAGATATCCTGTGGATGTTATTCACACTGCTTCGCTGAAAGGAGAAAATATTTATCCATCTGCTTGGCTATATTTCTCCAAATTCTTAATATATTTACGATTTGAACCCCCCCCAACTTATCTAATTAATGACAGCTAATGTAAAAGACCGAGTTAGCGTAGATGTCAATAGAAAGCAAAATAGGATCATCTATAGAATGACTGCAGCCGAACACGATAATAGTGTGTTGTGTTTTTCCTCTCTGGAGTCCAGGAACCAGAGGCCTAACCACAGGGAAGGCATAAGGCTGGCAGAAACAACCACAGAACCAGGGATATATAGAATGTAACGTGGCAGATTAAACTGGAGTATCTGTACAGGCCAACCAGCATAAAGAAAAGCCTTCGCTTAATCACACATACAAGAGTCTTTGCAGCTCAGAAATGTACTGGGTGAGAGCTTTCAGCCTGTCTGTACCTCCCGCAGCACACATGCAGCTCTGACAGGACTTGAAAGCTGCTACATGGTAACCCATATCCCACAAAACACTGGCATGCTAGCTTATTTTAATATGCCGTTTGCTGAGACATGAGGAAGGCCCGCAGCCCAGGTGGCTTAATGGAACAGTACCACACCACAGTGCATGACTGAAGACATCGATAGTGTATAGTAGTATTTTAGGAATGTGGGGTGCTCGAATCCGCTTCAAGGCAATGGTTCTTGCCTACAGAGTGACAAGAGCTTGTCCTCCCTACCTTCAGACAATGCTCAACCCCTGCATCCCTACCCAGGCTCATCGTTCAGCCTCCTCTGGGCTCTTGGCTGTCCCGTCCCTTTGGGTCAGTTCACAATCCAAGCAGTCTAAACTCTTCCTTGTCAAGTGCAACCATTTTGCCTTGAAGGTGCTAAGATAGCAGAGTCTCTGCCTATCTTCAAAAAACAGCCGAAAACTCACCTTTTCATTGAGTACCTAAAATAGTTGCACTGCCACCACCGTTGTTGTGGGTTGCTAATTAATTAATTAAAACTCACTTACTAAGCCGTGTGTTCGTTTCAACCAGCTTTCTTAAAATGTATGTGCTTACTGTAAGTCGCTCTGAATGAGAGGGTCTGCTAAAAGACTTAAATGTAAAGACAAATGTGCTAAATAATTTCAGTCAATCTTAAAACAGTTGATTTATCATTAAAAACCCACAAATAATCCTCAATTCTGCAAAATTATCATCCTATAACATCCCAGTTGTGGGTTAATGGATGACTTCATTGTTTTGGCAGAGCAGTCCTCGTCTTCCCTGCACCCCACTAGGTCAAAGAGCTGGATTGTTCTGGGCTGACTGTGCATGCTTTGTGAGGAGCAGAATGCATGAGAAGCAGGAAGTCACCGCAGTTCTTCCTGAGGATGGCCCACACAGCCACGCTCATCTTTGAATCCACTTGGACAGGAAGTTAGATTGTTGCCCTGTGTGTGTGATTTGAAAAAAACTCTGTGTTTTAGAGAACATTTGCTTCTTGAAGGCACAAGCCAGCTTGTTTCCTACTAAACCAGTAAAATCTCATAAAATCTGTATGATTAGCTGTTAAAAGTGAAAAGAATGAAGGAAAGCACAAGTAAATCTAGCATAATCAGCTTTTTGGTTGATCCCCTTCTAAGCTATAGCACTACACTGCCTAAATAAAATATGCCAAATTCTTTTAGTAGCGTGGTGCTTTCATGCCAGCCAATCAAAATCTTCCCCTCTTCTCTAACCCAATCAGATCCCAGGCTTCCTCTGAATAGACGGGACAGAGATGAACATAGCGTTCACTTCCGGGTGCTCCAATGTGTTTCCCTGATGGGACACATGGATACTCCCATCATGCTACGACCAGATGATGCAACAGCTGTGAAAGTGTCCGTTCCTTGGCCCCTTCACAGGCCTAGTGTCTCAGCCCATCTATCACTGCCAACTGCAGGCATGCACCAATGCAGGCAGCAATGCACGCATGAACGCACACACACACACACACACACACACACACAATCACAATCACAAAATCTCCCACATATTTCCTAGATGCTGAGGCAAGTGTTTTTCGCATTGTGTTAGACTGTGGTGTAAAGTGTGGTCTAGTGTGAACGTGTACTAAAATGAACCAGGATGTTTGCTGTAAAACCACATAAAGGACACAGCATGCTACACTTGTCAGATTTTCCTCTTTGATTCAGCAGGCCCAAGCTAATGATAGCCCTTTGATACTTGTCTGCGTCCATTCAGAAAGCATACGGAGGCAAGACAACAGAACAGGGCAACAAATTAAGAAAGGAAAAAGGGCTACCAGGTTAAGACAAAGATGTATTCTAGTCCCTGATGACTGTCCTATTCATTAGAGCCAGACAGCCCAGACCAGTCCAGGCAGACACAGAGGTATACATCTGACCCCTCACAAAAGGAGAGTTGAGACACAAATAAGGCTCCTTTCTGAATGTCTTCCTATTTCTTTTGAAGGAAGGAACACTCATCATTATTAGCAGGAAGCTTTTAATGTCGCCACACAATTGACTGATATTCTGTATCACGTCCACCAGAGATAAACTGGTGTAAGGGGGGACATTGGGGCACCAACCTCAAACAACATCCCTTGTTAGTATTTGACCATTTACAATACTAATAGCTTTCACAGACACAGTCTTGGTGAAATTTGACTATGTAATTTGAAGATTTCAACTAAACCGCTGGCACACTTTGGGGATACGACGGCTTTTTCCCAGGGGAGGGATGCAGTTTCATGGTGAACTGTCTGAAGATGATTTTGATAATCATTTTGACATTGGAAAAGAATGACCTACTTTTCCTTCGTGCATAAATCAAAAACATATTCATGTGTCAGTCATGTCACCACAACATGCCACTATGCCTCCTGCCCACAGAAAATGTTACTATTATCCATATTCTTAAAATGTTTTATATATATATATATATATATTTAAACATATGTTATGCTTTATTGTGATAAAGAAAGATAGAGGAGATTTTTTGCTGAAGGAGCAGCAGTTCAAAATTGAGCCCTGATCCACCCTGCACCACAATGAAAAAACTTCTATTCATTGTTTATTCGGATCCACGTTACCAGCTGACGAAGCCGCAATTCACTTTCTGTTGGTCCTTTTGGTACAACACATACAGGGTTTCTGATCTCACCAGGTGCACCACCTGAACAAATGATCAAATCATGCCTTTCAAGGCTAATAAGGGAGTTGAGTCAGATGAAAAATCACATCCCTAACCAAACTGATGTACCACTTTCCAATGCGCCAGATCACAAGGCCTCACGTTTTCCCCAAAAAGTTCTAGACCATCTCTTTTGTCACATTGCTTCATCAATTGCTTCTCACCAACTGCTCACCAGATTGTCCGTTCCAGTTAATGCAATTACAATCAAGAAACTGGGTTATGTTCCTGCTAAAGTCGAAACCAAGATGAATGTCTCCGCCTTCCTCCGGTTTTGGGTTTGTCAGAGTCTGAGGTTTTCAGACAAGGCATGAAGTAACAGCCGGTCTCATAGACTGCCAACCAATATCTTCTGTGGTGTAGAAGCATACTTTACTGATAGGGCTAACAAGACATTTTGTTGACATATGTAGCAGAAGCAGCAGTACATCTTTGTTTGGACTCGCAATCTCTACCCAGCAAAAGTAGTCCAGTTTTCAGATGACTTTCCTCAGTCCCGTCTTTGGCCAGAATACTGCCCTACTTTCTGCCTTTCTGGACAAGCTGAGAGTTACCTTGCTGTGCACTCAATAGTGGGGAGGAGAATTCCTTAGAGCTGGGTTATATGAATTATGTGGGGCTAGTCCAAATGCCTCTGGAAGAGGAAGGGCTAGTTACTCTAGCTATCTAGCCCCAAAGGCGAACCAGGAGCTAATTGCAGCCCTTCCCTGCTGCGACGGGTATATTGCAGAGCAGAGTGTTCCTTCAAACTACGGACAATGTTTGTGCTCTTCAGATTTGGGAACTGCTGGCAAACCTGAAATAGATATTTATACATCACGAAAATGTTTCTAAAGGGGAGATCAGGGCGCCCCGTTAGATAAGCTGCTGTATCCAAGCCTCAAGCCTAAAATCATGTCTTTTGGGACTCCATCCTTTGAGCTGTTCCACTTTTCGGCTTCCCAGTTTGTGTCCAAGAACCAACAGTGTATACATGCGTTCAGATTATGCGCAACCCAGCAACCAAGGTAATGTTCAAAGGAAGAGTGATTTGCAGATTTAATCCACCCATTGGGTGGAGATCGGTGGAAGCTACCCTGGCGACTGGGTATATATGAGTGGCGGGCGGGAGAGGTATCCTTGACTCAAATTGTATACCGGGTCAAGAAGGGTAGAAGGGCCTGTAGCACCAGGGCAATTTCACGCTCCTGCTAAGTCATTCTAGGGAACTGGGAGCAATGTGAATGACTGAAAGAAAACCTGAGTTTTGTCTATACCCTGGGAGAGAGGGCAAGTTACAACACAATTTGGTCCCCATGTTCACCCAGTCGCGACGAAGAACGGAATTAAATCAATCAAGTTTGGGCTGAGGCGTGATTTTTCTGTCCATGCTTAGTGCCCTTATTGGCCTTGAAAGGCACAACTGAGTAATTTCTGTAGGTTTGAATGCTGTGAGAGCACATACTGTATAAGACAATGATATATTAAACAGTCTCTCAAACTGGAAATACAATAATACAACTTGTGTATTATACAATAATACAACCATGTGTGCTGATTGTGTCTGTGGGTTTTATTGTGTTTTTTGTTTGTTAGATTGTGTGTGTGTGTTGTCACTCTACTGTGCAATGTTGTGTGTTTGATTTACATCCTTTAATCAACATAACCTTATATGATCTCAGACAGTCAATGGGTCTGTGATAACATGGATATAATATATTCATGAACTCAGTATTTATTCTTTGGTGAGGACACAAAAGAATTATCATCAAGGACTTAGCATTGAGGTTGTTGTCTAGGTGAGATGAGCAATTTAATCAAATTTCTGCTTTACTCAAGAGACCACGGGACAGGCTAACTGCACAGGTGTAAATAGCAGCTAACAGTCTCAACAACATTTCTCATTGTTAGTGAACCATAGCATTGGATGCTATCAGGACGTGAGACCGTAAAGGGAAAATGGCTATTGAAAAAAGCAATGCATACACAAAACTCTGTTTCAAGAAATAAACTAAAAGAGCCCTAAGCTTCACAATTGCCTTTGCAATTGAAGATCTTAAGATCTTTCATATCTTTGAACAGGTCATAGTCTGGATCTCCTGCTTCAAGGTTTGTCAGCGTTTTAGTGATGATCCTCGTTTGGACATTATACACTCCAGTAAGAGGGACACTCAAGTGATACTGTAGGTAAAACCAACCGAGCAGAAAGTTCATGTTCATGGCAAACCTCTCTGGCCATGTAATGAGGATGTAATTGTGTGCAGCAGTCTAGGGAGCAGTCCCTTTGTTACCAGGCAATATAACATGAAGTTAGGGCTTAAAAGATACAACATTAACCTGATATATGATAGCTATAAAATACTGCTCTCCATTTGAATCACTCACAGTGTGTATTAGAATAAGGTCATGCTTAGCTCTTGTTGTGATTAAGTCTTATTAACAATTTCTATTCCCAATCTGTACCTAATTAAATGTCACTTTCTATATTCTCCGCTCTCCTAAATACTATTCTGGGTCAAGATTAATGCCGCTTTTCCACAGCAGGTTCGTGCTGGTTCCTATCATGATATCCACAGTTCCATCAGTCTTTCCATTTGCTCACGGCCTGACTCGAACTAAAGCCTGTCATATCGTCATAATCATCTATAGCACTTTATTCCTGCAAACTAAAACTTTATATCACATTACACTTCCAGTGCAGTAGTAACACAAACACAAACCTACGAAGCTGGTTTTCAATGGTGCAAATGAGACATAAGTGACAACCAACCATTCATCTTTTATCTTATCAGCCCGACAGACCATGAACACTTAACGTACAATTGCATTTGCCATTCAGCCATTGGCTGTGCATCCTATATTAAACTAGAAGAAATAACACGACAGAAAATATAATCTAGGCCTAGCAATCAGCTAATTTTACTGTAAAAAATGAATGGGTTTCTTTAAATCAGCACAATTAAGGCAAGCTCACTGTGGGTTTTGGTAAAATTATTGGTTAAAAAAAATGCATCATAGTACAAAATAAGGGCAAAACCATCCACTGGGATAGAAACTACAAGAATAGTGGGGAAAACGAAATTACAGAGCTAAATTGGAGGTGCAGCAAAAATACCATATGGTCTGGAAAACTAGATAGGACATAGACAGCACATTAATCACATGAGCATTTGGGGAAAAAAACAAAACTAATCCAGCATCCTGCATTGGGCCTGGTGGTAATGATCAGTATGTACTACATAGACTCAATGACCTTAATGGTCCATATGAGCTACATATGCTGTCTACTCAGATGTCCTTGACTGTAAACACTGTAATTGTCAGTAGAACTACTGTGATACTAAAATGTATTATGAACATGTTTTAAATTCAGCATGGATTAATTGTTTATATTAAAAATAGCATCAAACAAAAGATCCCCATTTGTCCTTTTACAACGTAATTGCTTTACTATTCCTAACATTCCTAACTCAACAACTTATAGACTACTGCCTCAAGCAGCTGTAATACATAGCAGCACTTAAATGAGCAGATATTAACTATTTAACTACTCATCGATATAGGTCACTGGCGATGAACCCAACACGCAACACTGACATGCTGGATTTTACCATAACACTCTCTAAGGATATAGGGCATACTACACCAATGATAACCCATAGCAATCCTATTAAATTAAATCATCTAGTTTCTAATTCAATCCGGTGAGCCTCATGGCTGGTGCCAGACACGTGGATCACTTTTGGTAAACAGGTTTCATTTGATCAATGTGTAGATGACACGGAACACTGACTTCATTAGTGACAGTCAGATTTTGTCCATACCAGACAATACCAGTGACACAAAAATACACTTAGGTTTCATTTTAGAAAATCGTAAGCAGAAAATGTATGTTTCATTCCAACGGATTGTAGAGCAAGGTGAAGCAAATGTTTCTGTGCACTGATTATAGACTGTGAGGCTATAACACATTGTCTTTACCTTGCTCTGGCCTTAAATAGGGAACATTGGCATCTTGCCTAGTTGATTATAACACCACCTCTAATGCTGTCCACAGCCATAACCCTATTTTCACAGGATGTTAAAAATAGCAATGTCTCTCACATGGAAACAAACACTGGCACTTTAAAAATGATCTGTATTTCAAACTGTAATAAAAGTCAGTGGAACAAATGCAAAAAAATATAAACTGCTGGAAAACTGTAGGGTGACAGTGTCACACCCGAAAACAGAGTGAAGTAGATTGCATGTTGTTTGACATTTTTGACATGGTTACATGTGGAAAAAGTGGACACCCTCATGTTCATCAAAAATTTGGGATAGGCTGATGAAGAAGCCTACATATTTTCTCCTTGTCATTGAAAATACAAAAGACGTGATTTTTCAAGCCAATTAACGCATTCGTTCTGATAGAAGATTCAGTTCTATTATTGGTATCTACGTAATAACGTTATTATAACAACACTGGAAAGGGAACCAGCCTCACTACAATCTCTGTGTAGAGTGAGGCACGCAGGGTCTCATGAACAATAAACGAAATGCTGTAGTAAAGTGAACTCATTTCCCAAGCTTCCTCTTCTTGGCAATTTAGACACAATAGCAAAGCTGGAAAACAAAAAAATAAGTTGCAGTTCAAGGATACTCCCTGTATCCATAAAAACGTTGTTGTTACTTGAGACTAGATCCAAAAACCAGCAGTTTATTAAGTATTCTTGCTAGTATAGTGAAATGTGACTTTCCTTAGGCGTAGTTAGGCTCTCTGTCGAGTCATCCAGCAAGACCGTTACCAATAAGCAGCTGCATACAGCCAGCGGTTACAGTTGGAGGAGTGCTGGCTATGATTATCAGTGGCTCTGATCCAATACTTGAATTTTTGCTAGAGGAGGAGACAACTAACCAACAGGAGCCAATGTACACTGTCCTGCTCACAAAGAGGACAAGAATGCTTCACGCAGCATATGTCCACAAAGTTCTGTATAGCTTGATTAAACCTGCTCACGGTTCTAAGACAATCAATAAGGCAGACAATTGTGTTTGTAAAAAAATACATGTTTTTGCGGTAAACAACACTTGCCTGTTTTACACGTGTCTATAACGTCTCCAGAGCGTATGAAAATAGCAGAATCTCAAGATTTTCTGATAAACAATCTGAGCGCTGGAATCAAAACACCCATTTCGAGTGAGTTTGGAATTACGTGATATATTGAAAGAGGATAAGCTTCATAGAGATGATTCTTCATTAAAAATTAAGCTAAACATATAAAAGGTTTCAGTTGCATTGTCAGCACTTATGTAAGTTAGTCTTGTGTGGCGAACAAAATCTATACATCACACAAAGAGAGCGAATGTAAACCAGGCCAGCTGTCTGGTTTCAAAACAAAGCCCCAACACTCAATACTGCACACAAGGGGTCCAGCGTCATGGCCGAAAGAAAAACTAAACCGAAAAGAAAAGCAACTAATAACCAATAATATATCATTATAAATAGACGAACCAATAGCTGATAGCCCGTAGCTCATTGAACTGGTAACAACAGAACATCCTGGTCGGTCCAGCGATGTTTAGCCTGAGCGTAGCCCCGGCTAAAGCTAAAGGCGAGTATTAAACTATCAAAATTGTATCAACTGACGAAAATATAGCAAATGATAATATCTTACAGTGGCAGCAGTAGAGGGTTAATATGTATGGCTTCTTGGATACACAGTAACGGGTTACACCGCAAGGAATATTTAATTGCAACAGTGTTGCACTGCAAGACCACAAAGGCTGTGTAAGAGGTCATGCTGCACGACAAAACATTACTAGCCTAACCATTCTCACTACACTATTTTTCTTTATTATGTAGTTAACAATAAGACATATGCCTTAATATTCTAATCATTCTGCATAGGCCCACTGCGAGTTTGATCATTTAGGCCTTAGCTTCCTTTAATTTATTATTTCATGATTCACAAATATGCCAATAGATTTAAAACGTGTCGCCTATTTTATCTTGGTTCCATTTACAGCTGTAAAGTTGTTTTACATTAGGTAGGCAATAGCTTATAACACTCTCCCGAAGATGATACAGCTTTAGAGAAGGTTTCGTTCCATACAGAGCTCACTTACCCTTTCTTTGCGTCTCTTTTCTATGGTTTGTCTTCTATGGAGGGTTGCTATATCCAATGAAACTGTATACACTCTGATCCGGGTGCCCAGCCCCGTCCTGTGCCGGTTGGTCTTCTCTCAGTTGCTCAGCAATAACGCTATTCCTCACAAATAGCGGAGAGGTGCCTGCGTCTGCATTTCCAACTGGACCCGGTGGGCGTGTTTTTTCCAAATTGATTGGCAAATGTGGGACCGAATGTGATGTTTTGAAAAACGAAATGAAACGGATTAAACAAAAAAAATCCCCAAAATGTGTGACATCCTGCAAATAATGTGATATATATTTATCAATTATGCTCATTTTTGCCGAAGAAAATGTGTTTAATATGATTACGGTGATCACCACGCGACCATAGACCACCCATCTAATAGTTCTACCAACGCGATCTTGTGGTTGTAGTTTCTATTTTCAAACGTTGGTCGTCACGTCCGTCATAAAACTACAAGTTCCAAAAGCAACCGCTTGGTTTACGGAAGTGTTTGGAAAGCTAATTCCAACCGTCTGAAGGGAGCCTAGAGCATCACATTCTCTGACACTATCTAATGATCTACGGTTTTCACACCCTTGAAACGGTTAGCATACTCTCTGAATCGAGGCCATATAATTCACAAGTTATCCATGAAGCCACTATTGGATTATGATGAAGAAGAGTTGGGAGCTTATCAAAAGAAACTCAGAGGTAGGCTAACTTTAGATTCATTTTTTTCCAGAAAATCCTTGGGTATAACAAGCTATTCTTTTTTGTTCTATTTTGTGGTTGACATTAGCCGTAGACTCTGGTTTGAATCTTCTCAAAAGAGAATTACACACGTTGAATGTCTTTAATTATGGTTTACCGTTTTTCATTTAGTATTAATAGGCACGTGCTACACGGTAAAGCTGTCAACATTATGTTTTTAACCCGCCAGAGAAAGCCAACCGTAGCATCCAGCAGCTCAGCAGTGCACTCGCAGAGCCAGGCTCAGATGCAGAGGGCATGGAACCAAGTCGCGCTGGAGACACGGACGGCACGGATGTAGAGGACTCGTGGAACCAAAGGCAACAGAGCGAAGCTGGTACATTTGCTAAAACACACCGCCTGTGATCAGTGTAAACCCCTCAGTCCCTTAATTGTTTTTTTACCAAGAGCAGAAAAAATAGAAATGTTGGTAAACATACAAATATGTTTACCAATATATAAGAGCATAACCACTATTTAAGTAATAAAGCTAGAATACTTAATTTTTTAAGGACCACTGGTTAACTGAAAGTAAATTTTAGGTTGCATAGCAAAATATTTATGATTGTATGCAAGCAAAATATTTGTACTATAGAGCCCTGTCTCTAACACAGCTGATTTGACAGAGCGTTTCCACAATTGCAGATAAGCTTGTTGTATAAGGGACTTCTGGTGCGGTTATACTAAATACTTTTTTATTTTTCAGTCAATCAGCTGCGATCACTCCTGCAGAAACAACAGAAAGAAACACTTCCCTTCACTTGGCCTTCAAAGAGAAAATCTTCACCAAAGGTGCTGTCCTTACACTGTAATGCGTGCATATACCCATGTTCAATTTGGCTATCTATTTAACTTGATATTTAACATAACACCGAGGCTCATCATTTTCTCTCTTTATTCCTCATCGCTACTTTGATCAGATTAACTCTAGTCAATCTAACTCCAATCAATCACTTTGATCCTAAGGCTTTATATTGATTTATCACAAATAAGCCCTATTGGGTTGAAACCATTGTTAATGGAAACTACTATAATGCATTATTGAGTCCAGATACTAGTTTTTTGCACACTAATTAGGTCCTTCTTTGCCCAATGTTATCAGACGCATTCAGCGGACGTGACCTCCAGCATGCCTGCAGTTCAAGACCTAGTCCCAATCCTCCACAACCAGACAGAGTATATTCAGCACCTGGAGGCAGAGGTCAAGTTTTGTAAGGTCTGTCTTGTCTGATTAGCCAACCTCTGATTAGCACAGGTCTCTCATTACAGCAATAGGGGCTCCATCCCTCTGTGCGACGTGGATGTCTAGTACGGTCATCTGGACGTCGTCGCTAGGGGGAGCCCTCGAGTGGATGTTTAGCAGGACGGACGGGTGATGAGTCATTTTGAGTGGGATGTTTAGTAGGACGGATGGGTGATGAGGGATGTTGAGTGGGATGTTGAGCGTGACGGATGGGTGATGAGTGATGTTGAGTGGGATGTTGAGCGTGACGCACAGGCGATGAGGGATGTTGAGTGGGATGTTGTGCAGGACGCACGGGCGATGAGGGATGTTGAGTGGGATGTTGTGCAGGACGCACAGGCGATGAGGGATATTGAGTGGGATGTTGTGCAGGACGCACGGGCGATGAGGGATGTTGAGTGGGATGTTGTGCAGGACGCACG
>JACXGI010009069.1:0-31336 GCA_016801175.1 Esox masquinongy
AATAAATCACACCCGACCAGTCAATCACTGGTTCTGAGTATAACAAACAAGGAATTCATTAATAAATCACACCCGACCAGTCAATCACTGGTTCTGAGTATAACAAACAAGGAATTCATTAATAAATCACACCCGACCAGTCAATCACTGGTTCTGAGTATAACAAACAAGGAATTCATTAATAAATCACACCCGACCATCATATATTGATGGATTCAGGCCAGATACTATGGACTCCAGCCTGTTAAGAGGATTCAACAAGGATTAAACATTCAAAGATGGCCTTATCTCACAGGATAAATTCACCACCCTGCTTATGGTATGACTAGTGGCGGGAGAAGGTGTGATGTCTAATTTAAAAAAGGTCCATAACGGAAAAGTACTTGCAGTCCCATGTGTCTCAAAATGTTCCTATTATTGGGATGATATATCCACAGTAAAACATTTGCATTGGGGTCAATTTAGGAAGCACACTGAAAATCCCATTTTCTCAAGAAGGGAAGATTCGGAATTGGAAGAAAATGTTATTTTTACGCAAGTTCTCTTTTTGGGTAAGACCTTATTCTATAAGAGATGCTTAGGTGGGATAGTGTGCTTCAATTATTGGTGTTATTTATTTGACTGTATCAGTTTCTTAAACTTTACGTAAAAGCATATAATTGCTTGGTCATGTTTAAGCCAAGTTATTGTTGGCTTAAAGGGGCAATGCATCCTTTTTACAATCAGAACTTTGCTTGAAAAAACTTCGGGCAAACCTCTTAATCCATGCCAAAGCTACTGGGCAAATGACGTTGAAAAGATGTTGAAAATACGTTAAAATTACATCTTTTTGGTTGAAATTACATAGTTGTAAAAATATTTCTTAGTTGTCCTAATATTTCCTACCCTTACGTAGGTGATTGCATAAAGTTTTACAGAAATTGTGCTTTGAACGGGCATTCTGGGGTTATACTGCATCAGATTTTGAACCTACAAGTATATTGTATTCATACATTTATTATTTTAGAATTTACATTGTATACCCATGAGCCTAGTTTAACAATTGTACCCAAGCAGAACCAGTTTGTTTTACTCTAACTACAGTGTACACTCTAGCACTCCGCAGCCTTAAAGTATAATTTAAAATTAACAATGTTGCAACCATTGTTCCATGAAACTCAGTGGTTACATTTCTCCAACCGCATTCCTAAGCTTTGTTACGGAAAGGAGCTGGAAAACTGCTGATTCCCAGTAAGCAAGCCAACACTGTTAGAGACAGACATCTCCTTTTGTATTTTGTTTTCGTATCAGTTTACTTATTCCATCATAACTAATTAAACCTATCGGGAAATGAGTAAATACAGTCCTCTTTTTCAAAGTAATACTTTCAGTTGTGTTCAGAGATTACTTTTAAGAATTATAATTGGTAAATTTTAGCAGACACAAACAGTATATACTGTAGTTTGGCAACAAACTGTGCATCCCAGAGCACTGTGCCAAATACCTTCACTACTACCTGTATGGTCATGACCTTCCAAAAAAAGGGATCTTTCCACATAATGAGGGTTACTCCCCTTGCCTTGATTCAAACAAATGGGAAGCACCTCATCACCGAGGCGTGGAGCCTGGAGGAAATTACACCCGGATTAAAGGACTGACCTTGAAACACTGAAAGAAAAGCGACAGGACGTCCAGTACACTGAGGCAGGCCTCGGTGGAGATGCAGCCCTCTAAGAGAGCCTGGTGGTGGACCTCTGCCTCCGAAGGACCTGCCCCTGGACCAGAGAGAGAGAGAGTCACCACAAAACCAAACAGCCCGCTTGTCCAGCAGGGGCCTACTCATGTTGTGCTGGGACATCTGGAAAGTGTAATACAGTGTGTGTGTGACAGGTGGAGACGTGTTCAAACTCATGGTGTCGCCACCATGTGGACTCGGGGAGGACAGTGGGTTTTGGGTTGGAGGGGGGTATGGAGGACAAGAGTGGGGCGGTCGGAGGAAGATAAAAGCATCCGGTATTGACCTATGTTGAGAGTCATAGAGGTTTCCATGGTGCCGAACTGCTGCAGTCTGTTCTGCATGAGTCCGGCTCTGCAACGCATTACGGGCATGGTTTGGGATTTCCTGTCTGATGAAAACAGCTTGGAAACCCAGGCATCCTGGCTCCTAAACACAGACACAAACACACATGCAGGCAAACGTCACAGTCTCCCACCCACACCATTAGGCATAGGAACACTGTTACTAGACCCAGTATTGTAAGATACAGACATCACATTTATAAATAACAGTTGACTGATTGATAAATAAGCAGACAAATGGAGATTTACATCGACTACAGATGACTGAAGAGTGAATTAGGAATTTTATGGACAAGCAGAAAACCGTAACTAGAAAACCCAGACCAGGTAACACAGGTCCACTAGGATAGTATAGGTGGACAGAGGAGGACAATGACATCATATATTAGATGAGGAAGGAACAAGAGAGAAGCAAGAAATAACAAGCATTGGCTAGCATGATAATACTACCTGTTATTGGATTAGTGAGGTTAACCTTGAGCTTTCCTTTTAAAGATGGATCTGGAGCCACTCACTATTACATGATGTCTTGAACAGTCAAGAAATGTTATGAAGGATATTTCACTGTAATGTGTTCACTTTTCACTGGACCATGGGATTTCCTCACATTAGCCCAGACTTCATGTACAGACTTCTTACCTGCCAATGTTCCTCTTGCCAGCGTAACGAAACTGCTTCAGGCACGTTCTGGAAAAGATATAAGAGGATGGAATAACACTTCATATATATACACTAAAACCCTAAGAAGATTCATCCTAAATTCTACAGTACTCAAACATAATGCGCAATACTGACAAATGCATGTTTTTTATTTAAAACTTCCAAACCTATCAGTTGGAGGACAAACTTTAAGAAGCAGTCATGTTTTATGAATAAAGCAAGGTCTTCTGGCTTTGATGGCATTCCTCCTGGCATTTTTTGTTTTGTTTGCTGGCTTCTGTTCTGTCTAATGGTGCCTGACGTGACACATTGTGCTGTTGAAATGGGAGCTTTCAGAAGGGCTGAAAGTTAGCTGTAGTGCTAAAATCTGGAGACAACAACGCACAACAATACAGTTGTGCTCATATGTTTGAAATTTTGGCATTGATTTTGAAAATATGACAGATCATGCAAAAAAACTGTCTTTTATTTAAGAATAGTGATCATATGAAGCCATTTTTTATCACATGGATGTTTGGCTCCTTTTTAAATCATAATGATAACAGAAATCACCAAAATGGCCCTGATCAAAAGTTTACATACCCTTGAATGTTTGGCCTTGTTACAGACACACAAGTTGACACACACAGGTGAAAATGGCAGTTAAAGGTGAATTTCCCACACCTGTGGCTTTTTAAATTGCAATTAATGTCTGTGTATTAATAGTCAATGAGTGTGTTAGCTCTCACGTGGATGCACTGAGCAGGCTCGACACTGAGCCATGGGGAGCAGAAAAGAACTGTCAAAAGACCTGCGTAACAAGGTAATGGAACTTTATAAAGATGGAAAAGGATATAAAAAGATATTTAAAGCCTTGCAAATGCCAGTCAGTACTGTTCAATCACTTATTAAGAAGTGAAACTTTCGGGGGATCTCTTGATACCAAGACAAGGTCAGGTAGAACAAGAAAGATTTAAGCCAAAACTGCCAGAAGAATTGCTGGGGATACAAAGAAAAACCCACAGGTAACCTCAGGAGAAATACAGGCTGCTCTGGAAAAAGACGGTGTGGTTGTTTCAAGGAGCACAATACAACGATACTTGAACAAAAATGAGCTGCATGGTCGAGTTGCCAGAAAGAAGCCTTTACTTCTGCCTCACAGCTTCTGGCACACTGTAGTTTGGAGTGACAAGACCAAAATAGAGCTTTATCGTCACAACCATAAGAGCTATGTTTGGAGAGGGGTCAACAAGGCCTATAGTGAACAGAATACCATCCCCACTGTGAAGCCTGGTGATGGCTCACTTATGTTTTGGGGGTATGTGAGCTCTAAAGGCACGGGGAATCTTGTGAAAATTGATGCCAAGATGAATGCAGCATGTTATCAGAAAATACTGGCAGACAATTTGCATTGTTCTGCACGAAAGCAGCGCTTGGGACGGTCTTGGACTTTCCAGCATGACAATGACCCTAAGCACAAGGCCAAGTTGACCCTCCAGTGGTTACAGCAGAAAAAAGGTGAAGGTTCTGGCGTGGCCATCACAGTCTGCTGACCTTAATATCATCGAGGCACTCTAGGGAGAAGAATTTCCATGGCCTTGAGGCATTTTGCCAAGACGAATGGGCAGCTATACCACCTGCAAGAATTCGGGACCTCATAGACAACTATTACAAAAGACTGCACGCTGTCATTGATGCTAAAGGGGGCAATACACAGTATTAAGAACTAAGGGTATGCAGACTTTTGAACAGAGGTCAGTTCATTTTTCTCTTTGTTGCCATGTTTTGTTTTATGATTGTGCCATTCTGTTATAACCTACAGTTGAATGTGAATCCCATAAGAAATAAAAGAATTGTGTTTTGCCTGCTCACTTATGTCTTCTTTACAAATGGTATATATATTACCAATTCTCCCAGGGTATGCGAAATTCTGAGCACAAATGTATATTTGTTTCTGTTCTTCAATTATAGTGAAAAAATTTTTTACTGGATGTTCCATGACAAAAATTCAAAACACAAAATTAAAGCTACAACAGAATGGCTCAAAAAGGAGAAATGGAGCTCAGATCTCAATCCTTTCGAAATGCTGTGGGGGGACTTGAAGCGGCCCTGCCCAGTCTGAACAATATCCCTCAAACCTGACACAGTTGAAGCAAAACTGTAAAGAAGGCAAAAATTCCTACAGGCCAATGTAAACAGAAATCTCTGCCTCAGAGGATTCCAGGTTGAAGGTCAGTGTTAACCCCTCAAAACTCAACGACAAATTACGTTTGCTAAGGCTGCAGTACGTACGTTTTTTGCATTAATTTATCGCTATTCTATTAATCTGGATCATGGATGAATTCCTATCATATCAGATGGTCCCAGGCCTGTATCTGAAAAACCTCTGTATACCGTGTACAGTTACTAAGAAAAAAAGTGGTCGGCTCTTGCAGTGGTGGGAAAAATGTTCCAGCACCTAGGAAGTGATGTGTTTGACATATCAAAAAAAGAGCTGAGGCGGAAATAAATAAGGAAGTGACTATTTTCATTTTGTGGATCAAGCAGCAAGACACACTAGCGAGATAATTTTATAAACAAAATGGACGTTTTTTATACGGTATGTAAGAAAATATGTTTTATATCAAAAGAAAGCAAATCTGCGAAAAGGCAGATAGACGCCATTGAAAACAGGAGTGAACATTGGTGCAGCTGGATGCTGTTGGCCTACCACAATGGATGGAACTCAAGGAGCAAAATGCATTACACTGGGACGCTGGTGCCAGTTCCTCTGTTAAGTAAGTAATTAATTTTAACATATAATTAAAAGAATGGCATGTCAACTCACCTGTTTGGATGAAGACATTTTTTAGATGAGCTGAATAAAGTGAACAGATAACGTGTGGGGCTTCAAGAAGTAACATGTGGGGCTGAACTGAGGTCACACCAGCGACAGGCAAGATTTCTGGGAAAATTATGCGGAAATACTTCCTGTTCTTGAAAGATACATACTCCAGCTTTAAAGGTTAAATCTGATAAAATCAGCAGGCGAGATCCTGCTAACTGTACAACCCAGGGTTTTTAGTGGTCATGTGTAATTGTCCAGAATGAACCACACAGGGAAATCAGAGATTTATATTATTTTGCAATCCTACAACCCCTCAGATGTGTACTCACTCTAGTAGACTAAGGAAGTTCATGACATCCTGAGGGTTGACTTTGTTCCAGTAGGCCTGCAGGTTATCTGGAGACATTGACAAGAAGAAAAAGAGAGCAAGCGACACAGAGACAGAGGGAGAAAGAGAGAGACACAGAGATGGAGATAATTAGATACAGAGCAGGCTAACAGGCAACAATACCCAGATTATTACACAAAATGACCACAGCGGCATCACAAAATACACCACCAGTGTGGAATAGTGATGATCTTTGAACAGGCCCTAGTGGAGAGGATCTGTACAATGTAATGACCAGGGTGACTAAGGACAGTACCCATCTGCTAAAACCACAGGAACAGTCAGGAATTCACTAATAACAAGCATTCAAGGAAATGCCTGATGACTGTAACAATAACAGAATCGAAATAGCATAGAGTAAATGAACCCAACATGTGATGTACAACACATACACATCAAAGAGTAGGCCTATCTATTTATCTATTTACTACCTAATTTACACAGTAAAAAGGTAGAAGTAACTGTGCTGGTTAGCATAGAATTATTATTATTAAACCTTTATTTCAACAAGGAATACAGACTGAGACCAATGTCTTTTTTACTGGGCCCTGCATATACCTATTTACACATACAGTTTAGGTTCTACGATTAAAAACAAACAGAAAAAGAAAAAAGACACAGTGTACAGACAAAACAAGACACAGATAACAAGATGCTCAAACACAAGACAAAGTACATTGCTTTAAACACCGGTGTTATTCCCTCAGCGACCTCATGTTTTTAGGAGGTATTTGGCCTGGCAAGGCCTGCGCTGTCCCTTAGGTGTACTAAACAAACGCAGTGCACCTGTTTTCAAAGCATAAATGTATATACCAAATACATATAACACCCCTGAAAGTATAAATCATGTATTACTCCTGTGCTTTACATACAAGTCATGTACAATCAGAGCATGCCTGACGGACCACTCTGGAGGATTTACGTACATCAGAGACCCTAACCCAGGGACCTACAGACCATGCACAGCTGCTTTTAAGTTTTATTCTTTTGTCAGTGTACAGAAAACTAAAATCAAAATCGTTAACGTAATCTAGCAACCTTTTGGTCGGTGTCCAAATTCTGCTCGGCTAATCACTGCCCTTCAGCAACGAATAACAAAATTGTGTCGCAGATGTTGTGCTGACTGACCTTCTGAGATGGTCCTGACGATGTGGAGGAAACAAAGCAACAGCCCTTTGATCTCATAGTGACCCAGTCTGCCAGTGGGAGGGAGAGTCGTACTGCTGCTCATGGTGGAGCCCCGACGGTGGAGCTGGGGAGCAACACACCGCAGTGGAAGGAAACATGGCGTCAGAAACAGTAATTCATTATACATTATATCTAGAAGATAACGAAATGTGGAGAAAGTGAAGGGGTCTGAATACATTGGGGCCTCCATGGATCGGACTTGTTTGTCCAGCACGTCCCACAGATGCTCGATTGGATTGAGATCTGGAGAATTTGGAGGCCAAGTCAACACCTTGTGTGTTCCTCAAACCATTTCTGAACCACTTTTGCTTTGTGGCAGGGCGCATTATCCTGCTGAAAGTGGTCGATGCCATCAGGGAATACCGTTGCCATGAAAGGGTGCACATGGTCTGCAACAATGCTCAGGTAGGTGGTGTTAAAGTAACATCCACATGAATGGCAGGACCCAAGGGTTCCCAGCAGAACATTACCCACAGCATCACACTGCCTCCGCCGGCTTGCCTCCTTCCCATAGTGCATCCTGGTGTCATGTGTTCTCCAGGTAAGCAACACACACGCACCTGGCCATCCACGTGATGTAATCGGACCAAACGGGCCAGCCTTCGCTCCCCACGTGCATCAGTGACCTATGGCCGCCCATGACCCTGTCGCCGGTTCAATGCTTTTCCTTCCTTGGACCACTTTTGATAGGTACTGACCACTGCAGACTGGGAACACCTCAAAAGGGCTATAGTTTTGGAGATGCTCTGACCCAGTCATCTATCCATCACAAATTGGCCCTTGTCAAAGTCGCTCAGATCCTTGCGTTTTCCCATTTTTCCTGCTTCTAACACATCAAATTTAAGGACAGAATGTTTACTTGCTGCCTAATATATCCCACCCACTGACAGGTGCCATGATAATGAGTTTATCAGTGTTATTTACTTCACCTGCCACTGGTCATAATGTTATGGCTGATCGGTGTATCTGACATTGGAAAGCATTAGATCAGGCTCTCTGTTTGTTTCACCCCAGAGCCCCTTCTCTGGGGCTGAGGGATGGTAGAAAAAAATGATGTGAGAACTATTGCCATTTTAAATGACCTCCAGAATAATTGACACCCTTGGTAAAGATGAACACCAAAAGCTATGCATAAAAAGCATTGTTGTTTATAAGCTTCATTCAATGAGAGAAATCTTTAATTGAGGTGTAATTGTTAAAAGATAAAATAATTCTTGATCAATAAATAAATATTCTTCTCAACTACATCTCACAATTATTGGTTCACCTGCATTTAGTACTTTGTGCATATCCTCACCAAGTTACCAGCAGTGATTCTTCTCCTATAAAGTTTGACATCCAAAACGATCTGAACCATTTTTGCATAATCTCTCCAGACCCTTCAGAGTCCCTGGTCCTCGCTTGTGGACTCTTTTGCTCAGCCTATCTCACATGTTTTCAATGGGATTTAGGTCATGGGACTGGAATGGCTGTTGCGCAAAATTATTCTGTGGCCAGTAAACCATTTCTGTGTGGATCTGGAGGCTGACGTTTTTTTAACATTTTTGCTGTAAGGTCAGGTCCAGCACAGGTACAGTAGACAGAATTTGATCTAAAATCTCCTGGTACTTCACATTATCGTTTCTTCCCCATTAGCTGTGTGTATATAGGTCCCTCTGTTCCCCGTATGCCTTGTGGTTTACTGTGTATGTTACGTTTATGTGTGTATGCTGTGCGCTACACCTTGAGATTATAGCACTGCCTTACGGTAGTATAGTTCTTTTTTGCGCCCTAGGTACAGGTTAGATTTACTTTGGATTTCGTCCCAACTCTCTTTTGTTTTAAGTTTCCTTTGGGTTCCAAAAAACACCCATATATCCTGCCACTGGCCCTGCCTCCATTCCTGAAATGTGACAGTCCTAACCAGGTTTCAAGGGGCTTTGGAAGCAAAACAGCCCCAAAACATCAATATCCACCACCATACGTCACAATGAGGAGTAGATTTTAATCTGCATGACCATCCACAACACTACTGGCACTAGTTTATGTGGCCTAAAATATTCCTTTCTGATCTGATCAAAGAATCCATTTCCAGACAGTTTTAATGACATCTAGCAAACTCCAGACACTTTCTGGGGAAAAAAGCATGTTGGCGTGAAGGTTGTTTTTAATTATAGTTTTGGAGACTTGGTGACCCGAGATCCTTTGTATCTCATGAATCCTCCTCCTCACTGTGTGTGGAAATAAAATACACGTGTCCTCATCCAAGCAGGTTCATCGCAGCTCAAGTGGATTTAATTAAACTTCTTAATTATCGCCCTAACAGTGGAAATTGGTAGTTTCAGGCATGCAGCTATTTTGTTTTTATAGCCATTAGCTTATTTACAAAGGTCAACCGTTTGTCTCATTTAACTGCTGTGTTCTCTGACCTCCCCTGTGTTAATAGATTCAGTGCATGACCTCATATTAATACCACATTGAAAAATATTTAGTCATGGATGCTCACTTGTATTAGATTTGGTTCATAATCATTTCTAGGGATGCATATTATTATTATTATTAATATTAACCCATGTAATTTTGATTAAAACCACGCTGATAAACAAAAACATGAAGGGCAATGTATTCACACCACCAAATTAGACATGAAATGAAGAAAAGCAATAAACATCTGCCGTGGTTCAGTGCATTCATTCTCACTGATTGCATTCCAAAATGTGGTTGATACATCCAATTCAGTTGGAAGAAATTAAAGTTGGAAATGGAACATATTTTTAAACTTTCTCTACCGACAGCTGTGTCACATAACGGCTTGAAAGTGACAATAGCAAAATAAGATTGCTCTTTGTCTCACCTCAGAGCCCCTTCAGGGGAGCTGAGTGAGAAAAAACACAGAAAGGAAACCAGTGGCATTTGTTCATACCACAGAGTAAGAAATTAAATGATATGAAACAGTGGCATTAGTTAACAGTAATGTATCACTTAATAATATGTCACTTATGCAAGTTAGCAAACACTTATCTAAAGCAACTCACGGTCAGACATGCATCATTATAATTGTATTATGTATAGTATGGGTGGCAAAGTGGGAATGAAACCCACAGTCTTTTGACACGCTGTGCCCCACTGACTCTGCCACAAAGACTGTCTCAGCCACAGAGTGCGAGCAGACGTGTGAGCAAGTTTAGTTAAAAATAGAATGACATCTGGTCTCATCTCAAAAAACTAATTTCAAGCATTAGCCAATCCTTCTCATCTCCATCCAACATGGGTGTTTTATGTATCATTGGAATTGAGGTACACACTGGATAGATTATTTTCTCTTCTGTAAACCCACAATGACAGTGAATGATCTAATGTCTTACGTTAGAGGGTCCTCTGCAGAGCAAAGGGAATGAAGACACGCCCACAGTGAGAAAACATGGCATAGGAACCCGGGGCACTCCCACCCCTTTTATCATCCTTTTCAATGGAACAGGATGTACACACGTTCAATATTTGACTTCAGCTGCCACGCCCCCGACTCCAAAGCTGCCACGCCCCCTTGGGTGCCAAACGGCACCCTAATACCAGAATACTGCAACATTTTCTTTTCTCCGCTTTCTTAAATGTTGTGCGCGATTTGAAATGTCGGTGCCGCTCCTCCACCAGCCCTCCGTGGCCCCTTACCTCGGCGCTGTCTGGGGTGCCAGGCTCCATGAACAGAGATCCTCGGGAGTCCTCTCTCCTCACCATGTGGCCGTTCTGGGCTACCAGGCCTGGGGAGAACAGAGACACACGGTGACATGGCGTTTTAGCTTCGCATCGGAGGGCGGGAGGTGAGAGTAGGTAACACGCTGGGGAGAGAGGAAGCTTAGGGACGGATAGACTGCTGCTTAAAGTTTGGCGCTAGGCTATGAAAACAAATATGGGATTGAACTGGCTAATCGGAGGGTTACAGGTGTTGTAAATGAGACCAAGCTGTGGCCTTGATCAAGGGACGGGATGGATGGGACCGTATCAAACATCTAGTGTATGACATGGTCTCCATCTGTTGTTTACCGTCGCGTTCACATACTCAGAAATATGTGTTGTGCAACTGTACTTCATTATAGCATCAAAGTCACAATTCCACTGGAAATTACAAAATTCATTGTTTGGTGGCGGTATGTTGCCGCCCTATGAACCGAGCAGTAGGGGAGGAGATGTGGGGTTGGTGGCTGGAACAGCTAAAGTATGGGGAGGGGGGGGTCGGACAGTTGATGAAGGACTAAGCTCCGGCGGGCGTTGTATACACTGTCTTATTCTTGTCTAATCTAGACGTGCCTTTCAATCTAGAATTGTTTTCCATCGTGCTGCTTGTATTTCTGCGTTGTCGCTGATGTAAATGAAGCGGAATGCCTTGGATTTTGACCTCTTGGCCCCAGTGGGCCAGACGTCTCACTCACCGTGGTCTTTATCGATGGCTGCGCTGGTCCTCCGGTTGTCCAGCAGGCCAGCTGACCTCAAGTCATCTCTGGAACCCTGGAAGAGCACAGGGCAATCATTTACTGAAGATCCTACTCAACTCAGACCAAAGTAAACCAGGACCCCCCCGGGGGTGGCCGGACATAAGGGGACTCACGTTGAAGGCCAGGCCAGGGCTGGATGTGTACTGCTGGGCAGACAGCTGCTTGAGGTTCTGGTAGAGCAGCTCAAGCAGTGGAAGGTACAGCAGACAAATACGGGCCTGCTGGTTCTGACATACAGACCGGGAGCGAACCCGGGTAGAGTTAATGTGGTTTAACAAACTTCAGATTAGAGCTGTCATTCATCTGTGCCAATTTTCATGGCTGGTTTCAGAAAAGCAATTGAAGTTCAGTGAATATCAGGCAAGGCAGGGTTTACATTTCAGTCATTAGAAAGACTACCGCCAGCACTTGGCACTGTTTACTGTTGCGTCAGCAAACTGTTGGCATGCCAACCGGATCTGTGCAGGTTATAGAACAGGTTGCCCTGCTCCTGTACCCTCCCATAATATACCACACTGAGACTGTCAGGGTCTGTGCCAAACCAAACAACTCTAATCTACAGAGGACTGGAAGGCAGGACTTTCTATCTGCACGGTGATCGGCTGCCAGAGTCTATTTGCATCCATCAGTCTGATAAAGGTGTGGTTTGCATAACAGACTTCTTCCTTATCTTCGCCCAGGAAAGAACGTGTACCCTACACTCCTTACTGTACTTAACCCTTTCCATTCGGGTAAATGTTCCTTACAAAAGGAAGATTAAAACCATTTGCATCACCGTGGTTATAATGAAAATCGGAAAGTTTGACTATTATATGGACAATATCACACCAAGTGTGAAGACACTATAGTTCACCTGGCCCAATACACTGTAATTTTCACATTGTTTCCAAATAAGGAAATCAAAAATTTGGTTAAATTGAAGTTTTAAGTTTTTTTGAGTTTTTGAATGACTCAAAAAAGTGTTTTCCAATTACAATACACTATAAAAGAGTAAAAAATAGATAAAATCATTATTTTACATAATGATTTACATGAGGTTTCAGTTTACATTCCATGCCGACAGATAATCTGAGAGGTGTGCTTGTGTGTTGGATTCCAGGGATATGTGTGCTGGATTTACCCCAAGGTCTTACACTGCTATATTATTGTGCTGGGGGAGTAGGGTCAGTTCTCCTTTTCCACTATAAATCCTTGTAGATCTAAGGCATGCATTTTCTAAATGTTCCCTGTCTCCTGCCGTTTTAACCTAGGAGGACATGAGGTCTTGGCCCACACCTGAGGAGTACCAGGCTTGAAAGACCCGTTGCTGTCCCTGTCCAAAGTCCTCCTGGTTGTGTTGCAGATCAAGACGATACCTGACGATTTCAGCTGCCACTGTGCTGACAACTCCCCCCTCCCCCGTGTTGGTCCTCTCTAGGTTTCTTCCTAAATTTCAGCCTTCTTAGGGAGTTTTTCCTAGCCACTGAAATTCAACACTACTGTTGTTTGCTCCTTGGGGTTTAAGGCCGGGTGTTTTGTAAAAGCACTTTTTGACAACTGCTGATGTAAAAAGGGCTTTATAAATAAATTTGATTGATTGATTGATTGGATTCCAGGGATATGTGTGCTGGATTCCAGGGATGTGTGTGCTGGATTCCAGGGATATGTGTGCTGGATTCCAGGGATATGTGTGCTGGATTCCAGGGATGTGTGTGCTGGATTCCAGGGATATGTGTGCTGGATTCCAGGGATGTGTGTGCTGGATTCCAGGGATGTGTGTGCTGGATTCCAGGGATATGTGTGCTGGATTCCAGGGATACGTGTGCTGGATTCCAGGGAGGACATTACCAACAGTCCATTATTATCACAGCTGTGATGACATACCTCATATTGTCAAATCTGAGACCTTAAATATTTGAAGGGAGTAAACGTGGTCGTGATCATTTCAGATATCAACCCTAGATGTCCCAAAGGCCTGATGGTCTGATGTGACTTCTGGGACGTTGTTTTCCGGCATGTTCCGGGTGCAGCGGTGTGTCTAACCTTGTACGTGTTGTAGCGGTCATCCAGGGCGTGTTTGATGAGTAGGTTCTTCAGGACGGCCACGGCCAGCTGCCTGACCTCCGGTGGCCCCTGCAGGGCCTCGGCCACCTGCCTGAGCAGCAGACCGACCAGGAAGTGGTTCTTACAGTACTCCTCCGTCAGCGACCACTCCAGGCTCTGATCTGAAGTCAGGGGTCAGAGGTCACCGCGGATGAGTCACATTATGCATGACACCCCGTTCTCCATGCCAGAAGCGGTGTACTAAAATGGGAGCAGGGTGCTCAGACTTCCCCTCTGGTGGAACAGAGGTGAAGTCTACAGTGATGTACTGTCTGGGAGTGCATCCATGAGTCAACCAGGCTCTTTAACTTGGGTTTGAAAAGCGGCATTCCTTTGACAGATATCCTGTTATTTATATCCTATTGTTGTGTTGCACTAATGGAAACCATGTATCCAGTCAGTTCCAGAAGCACCACAACACCACATCTTGAACACATTGCCCGGCGCAATGGTTTGCTTCCAGTGCAAAACAATACCGACCCTTCTGAGAGAAATCAGAGAAAAACCTGTGATAGCATCAACCCCTTATAAATGCGACGGGAATCTGACTTAATATTATGATCTTTTCCGTTCTATCATCTCAGTGTATTTCCACTGCTTTGCTTATGCTTCTGAAATATGCTATCATATAGCGAGGCCTTTCTGAACATTCTGATCGGCTGATATGTTTGTTGTGGTTGAGCCAGCACAAAGCCAGCAGTGGAGTCTGGACACAGCGAAGAGACACACTGGTTATTGGGTGTCTTCGATATGAAAACAACCTTGGAGAGCTACAGGATCATGCAAATAAAATAATAGCACTCTCCTCTATTTCCAGACAGAAACCTTTGGTCTCGCTTGCCCTTCCTTTATAAGAGAAAGAATCTCACAGTTAGGGTGGGAGAGAAGCTTGTAACATCTGGCTGCATCCATAAAACAACCATCAAAACAACTTATGTCTCTCTGCCCGTTTCATCATCATATCTATCAAATGTCCAAATACCTGATAGGCACCCTGTGACAAGCGCAGATGGAATGAATCTGATTGATTGCCATGTACAAACTGAAATATATGTGACATGTTTAGAACCGTAGGCTTTCTGATTAGGGCCAAAGACGACGAGAGACGTGTGACGGTAATGTTTAAGTTAACATTGAAAAACAGGTTGTTTTCTGAGTCTCCCTGAACTGTTAGCGGGTGCTCAACTAGTACAGTCAGAAAGACAGGCCAAACCAGATTAGAGAACTGGAATATGAGAGAGAGAGAGAGAGAGAGAGAGAGAAAGAGAGAGAGAGAGATACAAATACAGCAAGGAACATAGAAACATAGAAAGAGAAAAAGATAGCGGGACAGAGAAGGCACAGAGAGAAAGAAAGAGAATGTGAGAATCCAGCAAGCAGGAAATCCAGCAGGAAAGACTCTTCCCTCATTTTTTAAGTCTGAAATCGTCGGTCCGAATGTTCAAGAGAGAAAAGTAATTCAATCTCCACATTCCAAGCCAGCTTGACAAACTCAGCGAAGCAACAGCCCAAGCAGACCCTACGGATGTTAGCCGTCCCTAAGTGTGAATGAGTGTGGTGTAAGGACTTGGGGGCTAGCTGAAATGGGTTAGAGGCCTGTCGCGTCAGTCCAGACGGCGAACGTGGCGGTTGACGGCGTGGAGGTACCACCTACCTACTGCACCGAAAAGCTCTGTCGCGTACGAAATAAAATCTGACGACCACAAGCAAAACAAAACAAGAGGGTGGGGAGGGGTGGGGGGGGGAGAAATTAGGATGAATAAATAAACATACTGTACCATGCAGCAGAACAATTACAACATACTGTGGCTGTGGTGGGGTGAATATCATTTCAAAAAAAAAAAGACTCAGCTTGGCTAGACATGTTAAGATCTCTAACAGACTTGTGTGTGAGTGGGCCAAACCAACAAGGCAGATTAGTGTGTTTTCGGGGGTTGCACAGCTCTGGTCCTTAAGGATCTGCGTAGTGAACACCGGGTTTCCCCATCAGTTCTATCCATTTTTACATGAACCTGTCTTTCAACCGGAGGAGTGACTCTGACTCGACCGCAAGGCGCGTGTACCCACGTACGTTGCCGGTGTGGAGGAAAAACGGCGGCAGCGGCAGGACGGGAGGGCCTGAGCTGTGCACTCCAGCCGACGGATTGTGTGCGGCGCGGGCCGGGAGCGTGTGCAGGTGGGCGGATGACAGGACGGATGAGCGCGCCTACCTTGGACTCTCTGCAGCTTGGTGCGGCCGAACGCCATGGGCAGGTTGAGCGGGATGTAATGCTCGTGGTTGCACACCGTCATCAGGAAGTCAAACTTCATCTCCGTCCACACCTATCCATACATAAAGCAGCGTTACACTACGTTAACCAAAGGGAGGTCACACTCGGTGGGACTGAAGAATCATAATGAAAATACGCCATTTGGCATCTGGCTTGGATTATCCTCTATTAGCTAATGCTGAGAAACATAATATCAATAAAATCTGTGACAATGTGAAATAACATTATATCTTTATGCCTGTAACGGGGATACCTTGTTTTGTTTGGGTGCTAATCGCTAAGATATATACGTATACAGTATATATAGGACACCATTATTATTAATAATTACGTATGATATTTTGCGCAGAGTGTATTTTCCAGTCAAGGCAGCTCTGTTGTGAATAGAAGGCTGTGTTTCACTCCCCTGTTCCCCCACACATTCCCAACAATAGCATTGGAGAAGTATCCTGTGGAAGAATACCTTGGGGTCTTTGAGGGTGAAACCACACATGTAGTCGTTGATCAGGCTGAAGGCGAAGCCTCGGTTCATGAAGGTGAGGCAGCGCTGCGGAGGTCAACACATATGGGGGCGTTAACAGGACCGGCAAACAAACTAAAACACACCAGAACACCATAACAACATAAAATGAACCCCTGCTCTCAGAAGGGGGAAACCGTGCCGTCTCCATATCAACTGGTCCCGTTCTGAGAGCAGCGGGTTTTCGGTATCGTCTGTCCTTCGGTGTCTGGTACTGGTGGATTACGGGGGCCGGACCTTAATGAAGCCAGCCAGGCTGAGGTTGACACAGCGGGCTTCCTCAGGGATCTCTGCGTGACGGATGGTGATGTGAGGCATGATGGACAGTAACAGGGACTGGAGTGCCTGGTGGAAGCTGTCCGGAAACCTCTGGGCTCGGGGCATCTGGTAGGACATAACAGGGAACACGCTCAGATACTGACGCCTATGGCTCTGTGACGTGCGAGGTATGTGGAATAGCGGCCCGCTGGAAACTGAGAAAATGCGTGGGCGCGGCCCCGGGGCAGAGGACCCGGTTTAAGGAGACCTAATGTGATGAACGTCACCCGTCTCTGCATCCGTTTGACAAATAGATCCTAATAGAACTTGAGTATGTGGCTGTGCGCTGGTTTGGATCTTCTCCTATTGACTTAAACGGCTGCTCTACATACAGAGAACGCAGGGATTTGTGGTTCTCAAAAGTCTAGAATCTAATTTCAGATACAATAATCGCATATTACATAATAAGATGGGAGGAAACGGTTTCTTTCAAAACAGCAGGATGACCAAGAGGTTAGATGTGACTCATTGAAATGTGCAGGGGTTGTAACATCCTTTGTTTTAACAAAAGTTGCTGAAGCTTTGTTTTTCTGTTTATCTCAGAGGACAACTTGTGTTTATCTCAGAGGACAACTTGTGTTTATCTCAGAGGACAACCAAGCTGGTGCAAAAAGACAGTTTCTTTTTTTTTGAGTAGAATGGATCGTCTCGCCTTGAATTTTTTTGTTGCAATGCTTCAACTGACAGTAGTTATCAGGGGGACAGGTCAAGTGGAGACAGAGAAATCAGGGTTGAGACTGGTACTGTATTAAACCATGGAAACCCACTCCATCACGAGTCGCGCTAGAAGGACAATTTCTTATGTCAAATATTTTTGTATTTTTAGCCAATAAAAAAAATGCATTTCTTCAGAATCAGAATATACTTATTTTCATTTTATAACATACTGTATCAACACAAAGACACAAATCAGATTGGAATGTGTTTACAGCTGGTAAGAGTATGAACAGGGATATCCCTGTGATTAACTGAATTTAAACTGAAGAGTGAGCGTAGATGAGCTGGAGGGATATTCACTTGTGTTTTTTTGTACATGTGTGTGTGTGTGTGTATGTGTGTGTGCCTTTGTTTGTGTGTTTGTCTGTGAGTGTGTGCTTAACTATGTGTGTGTTAAACTATACTTGTAAGGGCCATAAATCACCAGAGGGGCCATAAAATCAGGAACATTCAACCTCCTGGGGACAGGTGTTGTATTTAAGGTGAACGTTGCGATTGTGGTTTGAGTTTTGGGCTAAGTTTAAGTTAAGTTTAGATGTTTTGGGTTAAGGTTTATATGTTAGGGAAAATAGTTTTCTGAATCTGGGTTTCGGGTGTGGGGAGTAGTAGAGCACATTTCTAAGTGGCTAAATGCTTGTACAGTTGAGGAAGAATTGTACAGTTGAGGAAGGAAGAATTAATTGCACCATTCTTGCGGTGAGCAAGGACAGCGTGAAGTGAAACTCTGGATTGAAAAACATTTGCATGTAAAGGCATGATAACTCCATCATGTGGAACCGCCCAAACTCCACCCCTTCTCCACCCCATCCTGACTGCTGGTGTGTGTGGCCGTGCGTGGGTGCAAACCTTGATCCTGTTGCCCTCCTGCAAGTACTGGGCCATAGACTTGGCCATGGTCTCAAAGAAGAACCAGGAATACTAGAAAAGAGGAAGAGAAAAAGGAGATGTTTGACCTCCATCTCAATTGTGAAACATTTTGACTGCGTCCCAAATGACAGTCTGACATTAGTATACATAGTGCACTACTTTTGACCAGAGATGTTGACCCACGTGAATGACAAAGCACCAATGACCTTCAACTGTGCAATGTGCTTGTCGACGGAGCCTGGTTATAATAACACCATACAGTAGTAATGCATTAGAAAAAGGGTCCAATCCTCTTTCAAGACTGGCTGATTCAATTTAATGTCGCACAGTGCGACCAGCTGGCCAGTGAGGGAATTACAATTTTCTGATTGAAAATAATATTTGAAAGTGCACACGTGCAAACACACACACACACACACACACACACACACACACACACACACACACACACACACACACACAGACACACATACACACATATACACACATATACACACACACGCATACAATCACCCACCTTGAGGAGTTTGTTGCTGGTGTTGAAGTCTGCTGTCTGTTTGAGAATGGCAGTGACTGCCGTGGCCAGCACCTCGTGAGTGGTGGCAGAGTTTCCAGATAACGAGTTGTTCGTCAGAAACACATACTGAGGAAACAACACAGGGACAGGCATTCACAAGCAACCTTCACACAACTGTCACACAACCTTCACACAGCCCTCTAAATTATCATTTAAAGAATACTTAAAACTGGAAGGGAATACATTTGGTTGCACTTGTCACTCATGTTGTTATACCTTGATAAAAGAGCGCAGGTAGTTTTCCAGTCCCTCCTCATGACACCGGGAAACAATGTGTATGATCACCCTGAAAGATGACAACATTATCATCACTTAATTCAGTGTGTATGATCACCCTGAAGGATGACAACATTATCATCACTTAATTCAGTGTGTATGATCACTCTCAAGGAAGACAACATTATCATCACTTAACTCAGTGTGTATGATCACACTGAAGGATGACAACATTATCATCACTTAATTCAGTGTGTATGATCACTTTAAAGGTTGACAACATTATCATCACTTAACACAGTGTGTATGATCACACTGAAGGATGACAACATTATCATCACTTAATTCAGTGTGTATGATCACTCTGAAAGAAGACAACATTATCATCAATTAACTCAGTGTGTATGCTCACTCTGAAGGAAGACAACATTATCATCACTTAACTCATTGTGCATGATCACACTGATAAATACTATTGTTTATTCATAAGACTCTTACAGCAACCAGCTACCTTGCTCAGGGACAGAATGACAGATTTTTCGCTTACAGGTCAGACACTCTAAACAGTAGGCTATCTGCCATCCCCAAGCGGCCATTTTGGGTCATGACGACATAAATAACAGGGTCAGAGTTCATGACTCACCGGGTTGAGTTGACAGCAATTTCAGTGGCTTCTTTGGTTGCTGTGGTGAGGACCTCAAACAGCTGCACCAGCACAGTGGGGAGGAACTTGATGATGACTTGAGTCTCCATGGCATGCAGGCACTGAAGTGGGGAGGGGGGGTTTAAAGGAAACAGGATAAGGAAGAGACAGAGCGTTCACATAGACAAACCAGTGACGGAGAGAGATTGATATTGTGCTGCTAAATCAAACAGTGCCTCTTGTGTATCTGGGACTCATCACCTGTAGACCTGTCTCACCTTCAGATACTTGATGAGTTCCGCTGGGTTGCCCTCAGACGATGAGCGCATCAGCTGGCAGTGCTGGAAGAACTTGTGGAGGTGCAGATCCTAAGCAACACAAAGGACGCTATGAACCAACCAACAGAAAATAGAGTACTTCAACAAGTACCGAATAGTACTTCAAAAAGAGTACTTCAACAGGTACCGAATAGTACTTCAAAAAGAGTACTTCAACATGAACCGAGTAGTACCTTAAAAAGAATACTTTAACATTCCAGTAAGAACTGCTCCAGAGAGCCACTGAATACAGGTCTATGAAGGTACAAGGACTCACCTGTGGATATATCGTTGACGCCACATTGGTCCTCACTTTGAACAAAGGCTTGCCGTTCTCCACCCATTTTATATCAGGCGCTGACTGTGGGGAGGGTCACACTCAGATAAAAACTTAAGGACGTCCAGACATTTTAAAACCTTTAATTAGTTTGAAAGCCGTATTGGTTTTCTAGCTCTTGAATGACCTCGGAATAGAAGCGGGGAACGCTGATCCCTGATGGGAGTTGTTCTCCTGGGTAGGGAGGGCCTTACCTTCTTGGTGTCCTGGGACTTGTCATGCAGGTATCCTGCCGGCAGGGTAGCGGACACAGGCAACTGGAGCTCCGTAGATTGCATCCTGCCATCCTTCAACAGTGGAGCCCAGGCATAGCCCACTGTTACACAGACAGAGACGGACATGCTGGCTAACGGAGGCAGACAGGCACGCTCGCTCGCACAAGCTAAGAATAACTTGAAGCCAAACAAACACTGGGTTCTCCGCAGCATTTGAAAACAAACAGAAAACAGGTTTCTACACACGACATGATACCAGTGTGATGCTGGGGGATGAGACGCTTGGGTTCATCCACCGGTTACTTAAGGTGTTAAATGATAACAACTACAGTGGCGAGCACAGAGCTCGGTGTTTTTCTGAGGTGTTTATTTTTTACACAGCGGTGAGAAGGATTTACATAGTGGCCCGGCCTGTCTACGTGACGCAACCTCACTTTTAGCTTCGCTGGCACCCTGGACACGGCCAGAGACACGCCTCAATTCTTACCCAGCGTCTCGACTCCCTCCCTCTTCTTGGCGCTGGTCTTGGCGCTGATCTCACAACTGATGTGGTGGAAGGTGAAGAGGATGTGGTGTTTCTCGTGGACGTGGACCGGCAGCTCAATCTTCACCTGCGTACACACACAACCAACGCGGACGTGAAAAAAAGAGATACCCTTCTGGAACTACCTTTCCAATACCCACTAACACACTCCATATGAATGAGACATGCCCATCCTTCTACTACTGTATGTTTCTCACTGGAAGAAAGGCGGGACCCTGACAGAGTGAAACGATTCCAATGTCAACCAGAAGGGGGCAGCGACTGAGAGCGGTGAGTGCTCAGAGGAAGTGACACAGACATGACACACCCCCTGTAGCATTAATCTAACTCCAGTGAAACCACAATCTCGTGCGTGACTTATTCACGTGTCACAGTCCACTCTCATTTCCTGTCCCTTGCAGCTAGTTGAAAAGTTGCCCTTTATTGGGACAGATTTTCGACAAAACTTAAAGTGGTGACAGCCAGAGAAAGGTGGTGGGGGGGGGTCTACCCTTCAGTTATGGGACACACTTGCAACTTCGTGTCCCACTTTCAAATGATAAGAAGTAAGACATTTTCTACATCTTGAAATATTCTCTATAGTAATTTTACAATATACAGACCTTTAGAACACTTAAACATTTCCTTTTGATAATACCGACTGTATTACGTGTTATGTCTAAAACTGAGACATGCAGAAAAGCATGATTGGGCAAGCCAAATAATAAATTGGCGTGAAATTTCGCAAATGTATTACGTGATTCCCTTAAGGGATTCCCTTCCCATCCTGACTGTCCAATAGATCCCAAGTCCCCACCCTGCCCTTCCACACGTGATTTCCAAAGTATGATTTATACCGTGACGTTATTCCTATGAAAAAAGTTGCTTCACGTGGTCTGACGATGTTAGTGATTCATTTTCTCTCAGACTCACTGGATTGGCCAATGGAGGGTATAACCAGACCCTACACCTTTGATCATTTTCACTGCCTCGGGTTTGGGACAGGTTTGGGTTTGCAAACGGAGGAGGCGCGCTGAATGCACAAATTGAGGGCTGAGGGGGCCTATGTGGACTTCAGTCTCTGTTCTGTACTGCCTCCCTGGCCACAGTGGCTCTAACCAGCCTGTTATATAAAAACCCTTCCTCCCTGAGAGAGATTTATAAGATTAATCCAGGAATAACCTTTGGACAGACTTTTGACCACTTTTGAACTAACTTACCAGGCTGTAGATATACCAAGGCTGGAAGAAACATACACTTAAACGTTGTTTTTGTTTCAACAACATTGTTTTTCACCTCTTGTGAGACACTTTTACAAAACAACGAAAGTCAAATGTGTTCAGCAAGGACCTCACTCACCTCATCATAAAACTCAGGGCTCTGGTTGTGGTGAAGGACGGCCGCAGAGGCACCGGTGATGAAGACAGAGTCGCCTGGTTTTCCGTAGATGCACTGAAACACATGTCATTAGCAACCTCCTGTCAAGGCACGTCACTGACTAAGACTGCAGTCTGTGGTCGTCGCTAAGGATTAGACAACAGAACTGGTGTCAAATGAGTGTACAATAACACCTGAGACACAACAGGCCTCTCACGCAAACCTCCACAAGAGAACCACAGCTGCATTCGAAGCCGTACGGCTAAACCCGGTGGAGTGGAGGAGCCCCAGGTTAGGGAAGGGAGAGGGAAGGAAGGGCAGGATGAGCCGCCTCAAGCCCAGACATGTGATGTTGCCATCTGGCCTTGACCCAGCCAGACCCACTGACTTTGGCCTGGGTGACTGAGCTAGACTGCTGGCCGACCTGATGTAAATCTAAGGCCTAAGCCACTATTCTGTCTCAGAGCAGAAGTGCTGATCAAGGATCAGCTTCCGAGCTGTCGGAATACATTTGTTAATTATTCATCTGAAAGGAACAACTGATCCGAAATTCAGAACATTAGGGCTTTGTGAATACATGCGCTGAAGTTAACCTGTCTGGACATGGAGCGGGGGAAGAGTGGGTTCTGTTTGGTGCGTTAATTGGGATGTTGATTGCTTTGGTCATTATCTAACTGACCAAAGCATGAGAATGAAGGAGGCCATTGAAAAGGACAGAGCTGAAATGAGCAGCTTCGTCTGAAGGGAAGGTTTTGTCAGTCCAATTAAGAAATACTGTCCTAAAAGGATACTAAATAGACATACGAAGGTCCTTAAGCCACCAGAATCAAAGGAACAGCTCAAGAAAAGATGGTTTCCAGTCAGAAGATTAGTTTCCCGTTAGAAGAAGATGAAATTCCAAGTACAGAAAGATTAGATTCCAGTCAGAAGAGTTTTCAGTCAGAGAAAGGTGAGTTTTTAGACACAGAAAATCTGTAGTTTCATATCGTTCGATCATACTTTATGTACCAGCGTGGAAAAACCTCAGCACATTCAGGAGCTCCATTGCTGGGGCAACAACATGTGAAAGTGTCTGATCAGAATGATGTTTACACAGGGAGGCCAAGGGTGAGACCCATGGTCCTGGCTACAGAAGCTGACGGATCTTATTACCTTACAGTTGGGAGAGACATTCCTGTCTCTACCAACACAGCAGAAAACACAACAAAACAGGCAGAACACAGGTCTTCAGTAAGATGTACTGTAATTGCAAGCTACCTACTTTTCAATTGTTAATAATTTTCTTCTGTCAGAGCCAAAGTTATTTAAAGTTCAGGAACTGCTGGCTGGTTTCCTTTGACTGCTGATTGCATTTCCCTGGAGAGGAGTGTTGTGATCCTTGCTTAGCCCCCGATCCTGCTTTGTGTAAACACTTTATTCTGTCTGAGAAAAACTTTGTTCCCAATCAGACAGTGGGGAAAAAACTCTGACAAATGCCTATGAAAGCATGTTTGCATGCTGGGAACAGTGAGTGTGACTGTCTGTGGAAGCCAGTTTGGGTGCAGTGAACAGTGAGTGTTAATGTCTGTGGAAGCCAGTTTGGGTGCAGTAAACAATGAGTGTTCATGTCTGTGAAAGCCAGTTTCGGTACAGTGAACAGTGGGTGTTTATGGCTGTGGAAGCCAGTTTGGATGCAGTGAACAGTGATTGTGAATGTCTGTGGAAGCCAGTTTGGATGCAGTGAACAGTGAGTGTGAATGTCTGTGGAAGCCAGTTTGGGTGCAGTGAACAGTGAGTGTGAATGTCTGTGGAAGCCAGTTTGGGTGCAGTAAACAGTGAGTGTGAATGTCTGTGGAAGCCAGTTTGGGTGCAGTGAACAGTGAGTATTCAGTCAGAATATAATACATTTTTATCAGGATTGTTTTGTGGAAAAAAAATTTCCATGGTAGGCTGATGGAGGTTTCCACCCACAAATATTTGACATGCGTGAATGTTGCTTAGTGAGAGACTGAAATATAGACAGAGAGGAAGAGAGCTCTCATTATCTGTCCTTGCCGGCTGTAATAACCGACATCTCTCTTTTTTCCCCTTCTTGTTTTTCCCCGGCCATTTCACCACTCCACAGTGTTCTTCGTTTTTCACTAAATCACACATACCGTCTCATTCAAACGCTCACCTTCAGAGGGGCTGCACCTTCTTCATCAGAATCCCTGAACTGAACACACACCGCTATGTTCCTTGCCTGAAAGCATAAAAGACAGTAAACTCAACACATTGCAGTGGGGTGAACACAGGTGTCGTGGGAGAAAGCCCATCATGTCAAGACGTGTCTGGCCATAGCCAGTCTCAACAGCCCCTATGTGATGTTAATCACGAGTCAGGAACATTAGCACCTCAAAGACCGGGACACATCTGGTGGGGACAATCTCTGGAAGAAGAGCCCCACCCGCTCTTGGCGAGATAGGCGCCTTTAGAGGTGCGGAGTGTGATTCAACTGGAATGTAAGGAAATTAAGGGTGTGTGGGGATGAAACCTGGAACTGGAAATGATCTGAAGATTTGGCTCAACATGGTGAATTATATAAGCTCAATGACCCAACCAACTCAGCTTAACCTTGTTTTCTGCACACAGTACTTTATTGTAAAACCACCTCTCTCTTTGTCTCTCCCTGTCTGTCTCTTACTCCCACGCTACCACCACCCGCTTCTCTTTCCCACCTTGGTGAAGGTCTTCTGGTTGTCGTATTTCAGTTGCAGGGGGTAGATGTACAGATGGTTCTTGTAGGCAGTGAAGGGATAGTTGTACTTGGCCTCCTCAGGGAGGAACTCCTCCATCTCCACAGAGACCCTCTCACAGTCCTCCTCGAAAGGCTTGACTGGAATGTAGGACGAGGTCACCGTGTCTGAGGGGGTGCCGGGGAATTATTAATAATAAAGTATCAAAATACGGTTGTCATTATTAATAACAAAGTATCAATATATGGTTGTCATTATTAATAATAAAGTATCACTATATGGCTTTCATTATTAATAATAAAGTTTCAATATATGGTTGTCATTATTAATAATAAAGTATCAATATATGGTTGTCATTATTAATAATAAAGTATCAAAATACGGTTGTCATCATTAATAATAAAGTATCAATATTTGGTTGTCTTTACTAATAATAAAGTATCGATATATGGTTGTCATTATTAATAATAAAGTTTCAATATATGGTTGTCATTATTAATAATAAAGTTTCAATATATGGTTGTCATTATTAATAATAAAGTATCAAAATACGGTTGTCATTATTAATAATAAAATATCAATATATGGTTGTCATTTTTAATAATAAAGTATCAAAATACGGTTGTCATTATTAATAATAAAATGTCAATATATAGTTGTCATTATTAATAATAAAGTATCAATATATGGTTGTCATTATTGAATCTAGTCATATGGCAGTTATTAAAATACCTGTTCAGGCAAATGATTGGTCATTTATGATATCTGAACACAACTACCCACTTGAGAAGTCTGGAGGCACACACTCGATGGTGACATTCAGCTGTCCAGGTATGGTCTGCAGCTTGCTCTTCTCTGGCCTAAAGAAGGAAAACACCTAGTCAGTCAGTAGCCTGTATATATGCAGTACATGGTTGCCTGCTGTCCTAAACGACACTAGCAGACAGACAGACTAACTGGGCTAATGTACCCAACAAATGTATTTCAATGTTTTTTTAGCAGGTATGTATATTGAGAACACATTCTTAGTTACAGCAACAAACTGGGAAGAAACAAGGTGTCTTGCTCAGGGACAGAAGGACAGGGCTTTTCACCTTGTCGGCCCAGGGATTGGAACCAGCAACCTTTCGTTCACCAGCCCAAATTTCTTGACCACTAGGCTACCTTGCCACCACATAAATAACAGTTGCATGTCTTATTGACTGATGACTCACTTCCTGATATCAGCCAGCATCTTGATGAGGTCATCGGTGGAAATCTTGCTGCTGTCCTGGCGATAGAGGGGAGAGAACTTCCCGTCCATGTCCAGACTTCCCTGGGCATCTTTAAACACCTGCCTGCAGAACAACAGAAAGGATTTACTCTGGTTTGACGTATAATGAAGATAAAAGAACGCAGGAACTTCCCCTCTCTATCCTCAAGCAATGCTCAAACCTTATATCCCTACCCAGGCAATATGTTCTGCCACCTCTGGTCTCTTGGCTCCTCTGATCTCTCCTTGGCTCCTCTGCTTAAACCAGACAAAACTCGTCTTTGTCCTAGCACCCCAATGGGTGAGCCAGCCTCCCCTCGAAGCTAGAACAGCAGAGACCCTGTCTATTTTCAGAAAACGTCTCAAACCCTACCTTTTCAAAGAGTAGAGTTAATCCCACATCCCCAGAATAGTGCCTTAAAGAACTAATGTTTGTAAATTGTTTGTCATTATTCGTTTTTTAGTTTCTTCCTTCTAGCACTGACTTTGCTGCTTCAATCAGTAGAATGTACTTACTGCTTAATTATCGTAAAATGTAAGTCACACTGGATAAGAGCTTCTGCTAAATGACTAAAATGTAAATGTAAAACGTTAATATTTAGCAAAGCAAAATCATCACCACATTGCCTCAGGAAAGTAAACATTATTTTCCAAATACTCTCTGGCAGTCTGTCGGTTTCACAAATAGGGAGTGAATTATTCAACTGCGTTTAACTTAATTGGTGTGTTTTAAACAGGGTATGTGAGTGGTTGAGGTCTTACTTAGCAGCCCAGGCAAAGGGCATCCGATACTGGCCCAGACGCTGACACGTCTGCTTGGCAGTCTTCAGAACCTTCTGGGCTGTCTGGAGGAACACACACAAATACAATTCAAGTCAGGCAATAAGGTCTTTAAGCAAGGCCATTGAAATAACTTGTTAATAGACAAGAGCTGTGACGAGGTAACGCCAGGTTTGGGAATAAGTAAAAATATAGATGTTGCATAAGAATTCAAGTCGTATTGGAAACTTTTTCAACCACAGCGGTTAATACATGAGTGTGGCTAATACACGAGTTTACATTTCTAAAACCATTTCCACCGGCAAAATTTTTCACAGATGATTACTTGACCTGTAGCAAATGGGATACAATTAACATTTCAAGGTTTTCAAAAACATCTTTTATTCTTCAACAAATTAATTTTGGTAGCACCCCATGACAGATGTTTAATAGTAATGTACAATGTGTGTACAGTATGAGTCATAATTCTCTGGGCATAATTCTATGCGGTTAATATATGGGTGTGGTTAATACTAGGGTTTGTATACACAGAAAGCTATAAAATTAATGGTGCGTTTTATTCATGGTGTGGTTATAAATGGGGAATTACGGTATATTAATTCCCAGGTTAATTCCCAAATTTACAAACAAATGACCCAATGATTCATGTGCACTGTATAAATGACGATGCCTTCTTCTGTCCCCCATATGCAAAACATCTGGAAGGTTCCTTAATTATCTATAACATTTTTTGCACAGATTAATTTAATGTAAGACCAGTTCCCTAGGGGCAAATACTTACTGTATCCAATCATTGCATGTATTAACATATTAATGTTTTTAATATACTTCAATATTTTACATATTTAAAACATTTTAGAATTTTTCTTGCACTCACAATAAAATATGTTTTTGTGGAGACTTGACAAAAACATCACAATAAAATAAATTTCATTTACACTTTGTAACGCAACAAAATTCAAACAAAGACCGAGGGGTTTGAATAGTTGTAGCCCAATTATAAAGTAATGGAAGTGATTTCTCGGACACAGTACGTATAAATAACAGTAGGCTTAGAGAGAAGCACTTGTAGAAGATCTTGTTGATGTCTCAAAGTGCAAACAGACCTTGTTGATGTCTGAGGTCTTAGTGTAAGGCTCTGCACAGTGAGTGATGCCGTTCTGAAGGACCTTTTCCACTCTGGCCACCAGGAAGATGTCAGCATGGGGGTTGGTCACTGAGAAGATCCCCTGGAGGAGAAATGAGTCTCAGGTAAGGATCAGAGACAGTTTATATAACTGTCTACTGTAGAAAAACACTACTTTTAACCTTCGGGAGCATTTAGACAGTTTGTAGGTCCAAGTCATATTATCCACCACCTCTTCTTCAGTGCCTACAGCTACTTAATACTTAGAGAAAAGCTACTTCAAAACACTATTTGGGGACAACCTACTTAATGATGACACCTCCATTTGTCCTACTTAATGATGAATGACTCCAGGTGTTTCAGTTATTCACCACAGCGTAATTCTTTTTAAAATTTTGAGCAACAAAATTTCAACCAAAGAACCCACTGGTTGAACAAGCCTGCTGTCTGACCAAAAGTTGTGTTTTGTAGCAGTTATTATAGTCTCTGTGTTTCGCTGATTGCTCCACCACACTAGCGGCAGGAGGTTGTCATTGTTCAATAGAGCCATTCGACTTCAACCTCAATGATGTTCCTGTCAGCCACAACATTGCAAAATAGGTCAGTTGACTAATTCTTTGTATTTCTTGCTTTTATTTCTAGACTACAGCCGGACGGGAGCCCTGTTCCCACCCTCAAAGGTAAGCTTTTAAGATTTTAACATTTGGGGGTTTGCTAGGTAGCTTGTCTTTTTGAGCCTGAGAAACAATGAATGCTTCTGATTTGTGAAAATTGCTATGAAATCACAGTTTATTGTGGATATTACGGTTTGCTTACAATCAGGATATGTAGAAATGGACGAACACTCGTATCCTGCTTGTGCAAAGACATTTCACAACTTTGTTGGCACATATGTTAATACCATACTGCCGGACATATATAGGTAAACAGAGCAGCAGGGAAAATTCCTTTTAAGTCGCTGTGGATAAGAGTCTCAGCTGAATGATTAACATGTAAATTTAGAGCTGGGAAGTGGCTGCCTTGACTGTTGTTAGTGGCTTTCGGTATACATGAAAACCCAAACAGAGCACAAACTATTTCTGGGTTTGTGAGGTGATGCCAAATGTGGCTCTTACTGTGTCAAGCGCACACACAAGCACACACAAACGCAACACACGTGCGCACACTTCGGCACATACAATTTCTTCCTGCTAGTGGCAGCACATTAAGAACACTCGGGTCCGGTTGGAGAATGATACCGCCATGACCTGATGAGCGGTAAATCCCTCCAGCAAGACACTTCCTTCACTACATAGACCTGGAACCGACCGGGACGGGTGAGCCGGGGCGGAGCCTGTCTCAGTACCACACCCTGACTGGGGAAATGGAGAGAGGAAGACGAGGGCTGAGGGACGTATTTTGGACTACACCCAAACAGCACCTCAATTATGCCGGTCTCATGTGCATAATCACACGCTAACCGCGAATAGGGGAAGCCTATTATCATCTCCCTGTGCCCTTCAAGGCCGCGCTAGGTCCACCCACATGCACAGGCTTATCCCGGCCTCATTCTCTGTGTCATCAGCACGCTTGGTTGGACCGGTTTCTTGTTGAAAGCCCGGTTCTTTATTCTGCGTCTGGGTCCAGAGATATTACACAGTAGTTCCATTTCTCTTTTCTGCATCTGTGTTCCACTCCTGGGTTTCAGAGGGAGCCCTGCCATGGTTCCATGCTGTCTGGGATGGAGGGAGGTGAGGTTCTGTGCGTGCTGTAGCCGTGTCTGACTAATGCTGCCAGAGTCTGCTTCAGTCTTAACGGTGACACACTAATTTCCATTCAGGGCCTATGCTGCTATGTCTATGTGTGTGTGCCTGTGAGCACACAGCTCCTTGAGGAGAACCTAGGAGAACCATAAGAGAACCATGAAAACATTGTGCTGGAACTGGTCAGGTACTTCCTAGTTAACTGGCTTCTAACTGTTTTACAGTGTTGAAAGAATGGGGCAGGGCTTACTTTACTGCTACTGGAGAATGTTGGATATTCCAGTGAGCCTCTGAACAGCTTTATAGAAAGGTTCAAGTGAGCACACACCATAGCTGCTGTTTTAAGTTGAATCAGTGGCTGAATAATGTGAAGGAGAAAAAACGTAACGGAAATCCTCAATAGACTTTAAAACAATGTCTGGAGTCTGTCTAAATCCAACAGGAATGCACTGAGACATGCATGTCTAGTAACTTTGGTTAACAAATTCCTCTAGTAACAAACAACGTTATGTAAGTCCCCATGTAACCAGCATAGTCCTGTATCAGCCTGAATCTCAACGAGCTTTGAATAAAGGGAAAATGTAACCACTGTGATCACGTAGTAGGCCTGTGCGTGCAGGTGGGTGAGGATTTGCTGGACCTGGATGTCCAGCCTTGGGATCCCTCGTTGACCGGGAGCGCAGAGGCAGCCAATAAAATACACAGCAATTTGCGACACTTAGCTGGGTCCCTCAAACGCTGAGTGGTGACCCATTTTCACAACATAAATGAATAAAACTACTTGCTTACAGGGGATTTGTTCCGCTAAGCTAAGGAGGCTTACAGCACTCGGCCGCCACTGTAGGAGATCCACTGCAAAGCAGCAGCGCATGCAAAGCTCATTTGTGTTTTCATTCCGTTTGTAGACATACCACCACCCACAGCCCTAACCACGACCAGGCAATGAGTTCATGTCAACTGTTGGTTTAAATGTGTTTTAACCCTATCACGAAATGTAACACAGGAATGCAGTCCAACAAAGTCAAATGATATGATGAAACGGTGAGATCAAGAGGAGTGAGAGGAGAGGACCTCCACCGCGGGTGGCTCATTGTATCTAATGACTGCATAATACCTAATGACTAAATCACCACGGTCACCACGGTCTTACTAACTCTACTGACAGAACTCAGGG
>JACXGI010009070.1:0-31465 GCA_016801175.1 Esox masquinongy
TTCTCCTGACTGATATCTTTCAACAATGAGATCCCTCTGATGCTTTGGAAGCTCTCTGCGGACCATGGCTTTGCTCTGAGATGCAACTAAGAAAATGTCAGGAAAATCCTACTAGAACAGCTGAACTTTATTTGTGATTAATCAGAGTCACTTTAAATGATGGCAGGTGTGTAATGACTTCTATTTAACATGAGTTTGATTGTGATTGGTTAATTCTGAACACAGCCACACCCCCAGTTATAAGAGGGTGGGCACACTTATGCAACCAGGTTATTGTAAGGTTTTTATTTTTAATTTTTCCCTCTCAAAGATTTCAGTTTGTTTTCCAATTTAATTGTTCACATTATAGGTCACATTAAAAGTGGAAAAATTTCTGACATGATTTATCTTTGTCATCTTTTACATCACAAAAACCTGGCATTTTAACAGGGGTGTGTAGACTTTTTATATCCACTGTACTTGTTGCCACCTACTGTGCTGGACTATCACGGACTGCTTCACGGACTGCTTTGAGTATTTTTTTAAGAAAGTACAAAAAGCATAATTGGCCTTTAACTGTGACCTTACATTGTCTGAAAACACTAAAAATGTTAAAATAAAATAAAAATTACTATACAACCAAAATGTACAATGACATTTGAAAACAAACTGACAGTGTGTTGACCAAAGATTTTTTTTAAATGGAAAAGTTCTTAAGTTATTGCTCACCGAGCAATTCATTTTTACCAAATCATGTTAGACAACTTGATTAATGTTTTTAATAGTTTGATATCCCTAGTTAAAATTGTAAAATGCAAATGTGCATTAGAGGAAAGCAGTTGTAATTAAGTATTTATTTCAATTGTTTGAAATTAAACTATTACAATCTGTTAACAAAACATTTCAACTTCCTTAATTAATGTAATTTAGTAATTCGGGCATCATACATAATGTTAAATGGGCAATCTGCAATTGTATTCAATACATCTTCCACAGTGGGAAGATAAGGTCCGCACATCCATTGTTTCCACTGCTTTTTCCTAATTAACAAATACATTGGAATGTGCAGACATTCACTAGCCACTTAATTTCTCATTAGCTTAGTTAAAATGTTATACCACATCAGAATCTGATATAATGTATGAACTTCTTCTACTCAATTGTTTGCTGTTGTAAGCAAAAAATGTGCATTCTTAAAACACGGTTAAAACAATAATTATTATGTAATGGAAAGTCAGTTCTTGCATACATGTCTCTACATTTGAGAGTGGTTGCGGTTCTCCAACCTCAACTATTAGCTTTTAACCAAAACAGTTGCAGGGAGAGCCTTTGTTATTATTAGAATGTCAGGTTATCTCCTTAATGTCTCTTTCCAAGAAGAATCAATAATATACAAATTATATTAGAAATATAACCAATTTGCATTATTGTTTAGTGGATTTTTTGCCTTGATTCTCATATAGCCCAAAGGTGTTTACAAGGCAGGGAAACTATTTCAAAAGGATTAGAGAAGTAAAAACATTTCCAATAGCAGCTTACATTGCCAAACATGTCAGAAAGCATTTATAAAAATGAAAAAGGTCAGTAGTGTACACAATATCAAATATATTTGTAGCCCAGAAGTTGCCTAGATGCAATAACTCAAACAGTGATTTTATACAGAGGAAGTTGGAAGAATGTAAACCAAATTTCGAATAAACAATGCAATGTTTGAATTCTAAAATGTATACTTGTAAACTGTTAGTTGTTATAGTTAAACATACACTACAGTGCCATGGAATTCAATTTGCCCTCCTGCTGATTTTCTCTTTGCACATATTCAACACTGAATATTATCAGATACAGTATGGATAGCATCCAAAAGTTCCCCTTTTGACTCATCGGTCCATAGAATATTCTTCTATGACTCTTGACCAGTCCATCTAGGTGAATTTTACCAACGTGAAATCCAAGCACTGCACTCCACAGTAGGTACCTTATACGAACTGTCCTGCGTGGCGGAGGTAATTTGGCGTTTTGAAGATGCTTCGGTGCTTCAGGACCTGGAAACTTTGCCATGATTGAAGGAACTAAGAATTCTGCACCGAATCAGAGAATTCTAAAATACAGTGTCATTGTATCCATCCATGAGATGAAGCTGAAATTTAGATATTTTTTACAGCAAGAGAATGATTCAAAACACGTAAAGCACATTTGCATCAGAATGGCATAAATAGCAACACATCTTAAGTTTTTTTCCTAGTCAGACATTAAAATGCATAGGGAATACATAGTTTGTAAAGTGTTTTTACATTGGTAAGACGTCACAGAGGCATCTAAATACATCTGCAAGACATTTGCTCCAAACCTTCTTCACATTGCCAGATTTATTATGTATACATATGCACACGCTGGACAAACATGTGTGCTATCTAGAATGTTATGATATTTGTTCACTCACTCACTTTAATATAAATCGATCAGCCATAACATTATGACCAATGACAGGTAAAGTGAATAACACTGATGATCTCATTATCATGGCACCTGTCAATGGGTGGGATATATTAGGCAGCAAGTGAACATTCTGTCCTCAAAGTTGATGTGTTAGAAGCAGGAAAAATGGACAAGCGTATGGATCTGCGCGACTGTGACAATGGCCAAATTGTGATGCTAGACGACTGGGTCAGAGCATCTCCAAAACTGCAGCCCTTGTGGGGTGTTCCCAGTCTGCAGTGGTTAGTAGCTATCAAAAGTGGTCCAAGGTAGGAAAAGCGGTGAACCGGTGACAGGGTCATGAGCGGCCAAGACTCACTGATGCACGTGGGGAGCGAAGGCTGGCCCATGTGGTCCAATCCAAAAGACGAGCTACTGTAGCTCAAATTGTTGAAAAAGTTAATGCTGGTACAGATAGAAAAGTGTCAGAACACACAGTGCATCGCAGTTTGTTGCGTATGGGGCTGCGTAGCCGCAGACCAGTCAGGGTGCCCATGCTGACCCCTGTCCACTGCCGAAAGGCGCCTACAATGGGCACGTGAGCATCAGAACTGGACCACAGAGCAATAGAAGAAGGTGGCCTGGTCTGATGAATCACATTTTCTTTTACATCACGTGGATGGCCGGGTGCGTGTGCGTCGTTTACCTGGAGAACACATGGCACCAGGATGCACTATGGGAAGGAGGCAAGCCGGTGGAGGCAGTGTGATGCTTTGGGCAATGTTCTGCTGAGAAACCTTGGTTCCTGCCATTCATGTGGATGTTACTTTGACACGTACCACCTACCTAAGCATTGTTGCAGACTATGTGCACCCTTTCATTACAACGGTATTCCCTGATGGCATTGGCTTCTTTCTGCAGGATAATGCGCCCTGCCACAAAGCAAAAATTTTTCAGGAATGGTTTGAGAAACACAACAACAATTTCAAGGTGTTGACTTGGCCTCCAAAATCCCCAGATCTCAATTCAATGGAGCATCTGTGGGATGTGCTGGACAAACAAGTCCGATCTATGGGGGCCCCACCTCTCAACTTACAGGACTTAAAGGATCTGCTGCTAAGGTCTTGGTGCCAGATACTACAGCACACCTTTAGAGGTCTAGTGAAGTCCATGCCTCAACGGGTCAGGGCTGTTTTAGCGGCAAAAGAGGGACCTAGACAATATTAGGCAGGTGGTCATAATGTTATGGTTGATCATTGTATCTTGTGGGAGGTTTTATAGGTTTTGGTTGAAGATCTCACAACAATCAGTGTCGCAAATACATTGCGACTCAAAAGTATTTACCCCCTCGAACCTTTCCAGATTTTATTGTTTGACAACATTTTTCTTGTTATTGCCACTGAAAAAAGTCCATAATGTCAAAGTGAAAAATAAAATCAGCAAATTGTTCTAAATTGAAGGGGTACTGTCTAAACAATAACATGTCTTGCCTGTATAGTACTAGCTAGTCTGGAGTGTCTAAAGCAAGTGTCACGGTGGGTGTAGTGGTGGAGATTGAGGAACCAGGCGCAGGCAGAGTGGCGGTCGATGTGGTATTTTAATTGAAAATAACACCGAACACACAAACCAAAACGAAAACCACTCACCACTGAAGGGCAACATACGGCGACAAGCAACAATGACCGACAAATGAGGGGAGCAGAGGAGCAACATTTAAACACATACTAATGATGGAATTGGGACCTGGTGTGAGTGATGATTAGAGACAAGACACATGACAAGTCCGGGATGTGTTCGTGAGAAACGGGAAACCGGGAGATGACGGAGCTGTCCGTCACCTCACCGTCACAGCAAGTATATGAGATCACAGTTCATTGTAAACTGATAGACGGTCTGGCGAGAAAGTTTAAATGGGGAATATGTCAGTTATTCTGATTAATTTTGTAGAAAATATTATTTGAAAGAATAACATAAAACATTAAATGGAGATGTCTACTGGTCATTTAGGCAATTTTTTATGTTAGCAGTACAGTAGAAATCCTATATATTGACCCTTTAATTACAAACATAAAACTGAAAATAATTTATTGCATGAATATTCACCCCCTGCCTTCATACACCTGAATTAGGTGAGGTGCAACCGCTTGTCTTCATCAAGTCTTGTAATTAGGTGAATGGCTCATGAAGCATCTGTGTGCAATTAATATGTTTCACATGATTTCAGGTTAAATACACCTGTCTCTGGGAGGTCTCAGTTGGTTAGTACAATTCCTAACAAAAACTACATCATTACGTCAAGGAAAATTCAAAGCAAGAATAAGGTTCTTAAAAGCACCAATCAGGGGTACGATTTCAGAACTAATTGTCCAAGGCACTGAATATACCCCAGAGCACAGTAAGGTCGATCATTAAGAAATCTAAAGAACATGGCACACCTGTGAATTTGTTTAGAACAGGGCGTCCACAAAAACGGTGTATACGGATGAGAAGGCCACCAAGAGACCTATGACAACCCTAAAGGAGGTCTTCCACGGCTGGGAGACACTGCGCATACTGCAACAATAGTGCGGGCACTTTACAAAAGTGGCCTTCATGGGTGGGTGGCAAAAACGAAAAGCGAAACTCACATCAAATCTGGGGATGCTTCTTCAGCAGTAGGGAATGTGAGACTGGTCAGGATTGACAGAAGGATGAAAGGAGCAAAATGCACAGAGGTCCTTGAGGAAAACCTGATCTGGAGTGCGCAGGAACTCAGACTGCGGTGAAGAGTCATCTATCAACACCACAACGACCTAAAGCACACAACCAAAACAATGCTGGAGTGGCATCGAGAAGATGCCTGTGAATGTCTGAGTCGCCCAGTCAAAGCCCGGACCTCAATCCAACTGGGAAAATGTGGAAAGAGTTGAATATTGCTGTTCACCAAAGGTCCCCATCCAACTTGATGGAGCTTAAGCAATTTTGCAAAGAAGCATAGGCAAAGATTGCTGTAGCCAGATGTGCAAAGCTGGACGAGACTTATGCAAATAGACTCGTGGCTGTAATTGCAGCCAAACATGCTTCATATTGACTAAAGGGGGTGAATACATATGCAATCGATTTGTATTTGTAATTAATTTAGAACAATTTATTTTGTGTTGATCAGTGGCAAAAAATCCTAATTAAATCCATTTTGATGTAATGATGTAACACAAATATGTGGAATATTCCAAGGTTAATGATTACTTCTGAGAGGCATTGTATGCAAATATAAGCAAAATCAGAGGGGACAATATATTGTACATGCCACTGAATATTATCAACAAATGGTGTGTTTGGGTTCAATTGAAAATCTGCTTCCATTACAGCAATCTATTAATTATTTCTTAAACAATTTATGGCATTTCCCTGAGCTAAGTGCATAGCAATATTCATGGAGAGCTTACAAAATAACTGAGATCAAAGGCATACAAGACCATACAAGAGTTCAGTAACGTGTACCGCATATTAAAATGTACTTAAAATACAAAGTTAACTTTTACATTTACATGTTCATACAGTCATAAGCAGAATCTACTCAATCTATTGGCACAGACTTTGGCCAATCAGACAGTCTTGGGGTTAGTTTTTTGCACACTGAATTTGAGAGTTGATAATGAGAGTGATAATGGGTATAAATTGGTTGCCTAAAAACATCACAAAAAGTATGCGTATGCATCAATGGGTAAGAATTGTGTTGCTATGACTTGGGAAAAGTCAGACAGCTACAATGAAAAGAAGCTTCCGTGTAGAGAATTGTAGATGGCAAGTTTTGGCTACATTTGAGATGAGAAAGGTTTTTTAATTCAAATTCAGTTCATTTCAATTGGCTACATCCCACAACAAACAGGATTGCAATTGAGTTTGAATTAAAGGAATTAATATTAAAATAAAATTTATTTATTTAACACATCACCATTTTAATGTTTATGTAAAAACATTTGCCTTAAAGAATTAAAATAAGTATAGTTGTCTGCAAATAATTAAAGGGTTATCTAACTCACACCTTTTAAAAGTTTTCCAAAATGCATTAGATCAAACATTGTGTTAGATCACATCCAATTATAGTGAGTATCTCATGACAAAGAAAAATACGATTTAACATCTTCAACAATAATATATGAAAGGGTATGTGCATACTTTTATATGGCAAATCGATTTGGAATTAATGACCCATGTTCCTCATTTCAGCTGAATTTCTTTCCATTTACATGTAGTTATTCCTTCAATTCAAAATCACTTACACAGTATGTTATCAGCCAAAACCTTATAGTAAATAAAGGGAATATTTATTCCATGAATAAAGTTTTTCAACACCTAATGCCTCTGTGTGAGATCTTAAAAAGATAAATCACACAAACTAAATAACTTGTTGTGACACTCTTGGTTGCAGTGACTGCAACCGAAAGCTTTCTGTAGTTGTATATCAGTCTCTCTAATAGCTGTGAAACAATTTTTGTTCCACTTTTCAATGCAGACTTGCTTTAACTTAACAAAAGGTGTTGGATTTTGAGAAGCTCAGTATTCAAAGACCATCACACCACCACCACAATGCTTCACCACTGGAACAGGTTGAGGTATTTCATCTTGACATACATACTTCATATGGAGTGTCTATTTGCACCTGGGTGAGAATAGCCACACGGCAGCTAATCGGCTATTTACACCACCCCAAATAAATGACGTAATGTGTAACGGATAGCTACGTGCATCAACGGATGCGTAACATAAGTCGATATCAAGGTAGATCAACAGGCGCCAAATGATACAAAAGTTGATAGCTACGTGCCTCAGTGTTTGCTGATGCTAAAGGAGGATTCAAATAAAAAAGCTAGGCTGCATTAAACACAAAATATAACCATAATGCAAACTTCTATGGTTAGATATGCCCAGCTAATTTAGCAAATGTTAGACGTTAGCCAAGTAATTTAGCAAAAGTTAGCCAGCAATGATGAAGGCATACAGTAATTTTGGTAACTAGTAGCATTAGTGCTAGCTAGCTAGCTCAAATTGGCTACAGCTGAACATGCTTGGACAAAATGTGAAACTTTCACATCCCCTGCAGTTAATCGAAATACTCTGCTGTGTTGCCATATAGCTATATTAAGTTTTTAACCACCAAAAATAGGGCTAATGGTTCAATTTCAGACAATAGTAACAGATTTGTCACAGATTTGACACCTGGGTGCAAATAGCATCTGCCTTTAATTCCACCCCAGGTGTAAATAGACACATGGGCTATTGCAAATATCATTGTTGGCTACGGACACCTGGGTACAAATAGCATCTGCCTATATCATATTGACATAATGGCATCAAATTTGCCATAACCTACCTGGAAGCACCTGTCAATACTTCTTTAAAATTGTCCTATGGAAAGATGCTGAAGTCCACAGCAAGTACCCCATACCAACTGTCAAGCATGATGGTAGTGTGATGTTTTGTTGGACCTAAAAGACTAACATTTTAGTATTGTAGCAGATGTTCACACCACGGGCTACTTACAGCAGTGAGTAGATAAATGTTTGTACCTTTTGATAATTCTCGTCCTTTGTCAAAATTAATCGTTAGTGATTTAAGAGACTGATCAACAACAACTGTAAAGCATTTAGTTGCATTAATTGCAGGTAAAGGTGGCATCACCAGGTACTGAGCGTACAGGGACAATTTAGCACAGAGGGATTGTTACACACTCACAATCTTTAGTAAATAGACAAAAAAATGGTTTGTTGTTTGTTAACTCAGGTTCCCTTTATGTAATATTAAAATTTCGTTATAAATCTGATAATATTTACCTTCACTAATATACAAACATTTGGGAAATCAGAAAAGGGTGAAATACGTTTTTCTTATCACTAATATGGTTAACCTTAACCAACTAAAACATTATATTTGAAAGACAAGAAGTGCTTACTATGCACTTTCGTACATTAAATGCTTTATGTTTATAACACACATTTGGATACAAAATACTATATAGTTGCTGCCAGTTATCCTTTTGGAGTTGATAGTTGTTTTGACTCAACGTTGCACAAATATCATTTTGGATGCTAAACCAACCCATCTATTACCTGGAACCAAGCTATTAATTAATGCTGGAGTCAGTTGTTAAAGGGATAGTTTACCCAAATCACATAATAACATATTGCTTACTTTACCCTGTAGGTAATAAGAAAATATTGAATTCTGTCTGAAAAAAATCTATGGCTTTGAGTTAAGTGAAGAGTTAAATGAACTCTCCCCTTAATTTTAACCCGTAAAAAGAAAAAATAATTGTGGCCTTCTTCCCATGCCATCCATTTACAAGAAGGTTGAGAATATAAGAAGCAATTATTGCATTTACAGCACAGTAGCTAAGTGTGGGTTAAGTGCTAATGCTACTGAAGAGGCTAATGTGTGTCAACTACAAAAGACCATACACACATTCCAATGATGTCCATTGCCTGTGACTGTCAATCAATGGCATGCTCATCTTAATATTTCAAGTACTGTGGACAGTAACTCATCAGACCAAATTTGACAACTTTCAGGCTTCTAGTAACCTTCATATGTTGCCGTGCCAAGTTTTCATGGGCAATAGGTTGATCCATTACCACAGCCTTTCAGAGATCACTCATAGTTCACTGATACCGTGTTGCTTTTTGATGAGCCTGGATTAGAGCCTTGGTGGAGCTCTGATGGCGTAGGTATTGTTGTCATAACTCGTCTGACCCATGAGCCATTGTAATCATGCATCTCCCCATAGGTTACATGCCCGCTGATTGCACTCTCCCTCAAACTCTCCCCTTCGATGCTGCTAATTTCGCTCCGTAATGCAGTCTGAAATTGAAGAGGAAAACTGAATTAGATTATACAGAGACAACAAATTCCACTGCATCAGTATGAAAGAAATCAAACTCGTCCCACCCACTACTGTTGTATTGAAAGGTATAGTTGCTCAACAATCAAATAATGATTCTGTTAGTACATCAAATCTCACAGTTTCAACTGGGTAATAGAGGAGCTTCAATGGAAAGGGCATGAATAATTAGCAATTGGACGATAATGGTTTTGGCTAAATGTCTGAGACACCTGCTGCTCTGTCGCTGCCAAAGTGTTGAAATGTACCATTGGGTCAAAGCCATAAATGATCATTCTTGCTCTTAAAATGTTTCACTGAAGGCTGCATATGAAGGCTGCATAAGGCTGCATATGAAAATAGAACCCAGCCAATAGAACTCCAAGTTAGTTATAAAATATAATCAAGCACATAAATAGTGCGTGAAATAAGTTGACTTTCAGGGTTTTAAGGAAAGATTAGACAGAATCAGCCCTTTCTAAATAACCCAAAACATTTAGGCACGTTACAGAGCTTCATAGTCAGGGAATCTGTTTTAGGCATTCAAGTGGATAAGGTCTAGCCTCTTGGCTGTTGAATCTATACCAATAACACCAGTCAATATATCAATGTGGATGCCTTCAGGACTGAATGAATGACTATTATATGCATTAAAGAAGCAGTCTGTGATTTTTGGCCACTGGTATTAAAGTGGCAAAATCAAGACAAACATGTTTTCTGGAAATTATTTACTATTTCATGTAAATGCTGATTTGTAATTGTTGTCTTCAAAACAACACAATTGTAAATTTGGAATTTTGTGGCTAGGTGAGATATGATAGTGATTCTACTTACAGATTATGCACATATAAACAGCATATTACACATCCAGCCTTAAATGGCCAAAAAGTCCCAGACTACTTTTAAGTATAGTTGTGTGTAGGGCTCATAACTTTATCTTAACTTGTGACGTGCCCAGGACACACTCAGGTTCCTAATTATCACATACCACATTATAATTATTATTAATACTGGAAAGAGAGCACTAATAATACATTTTGGTATCACTTTATTTTGAGAGTCCCAAAAGTGTGCCTGTAGATGCTCTACATATTGTCTACTGACTATCTGTAACATTTTAACTAATTATCTACTAACCTTAATCCTTATCTACATCCTAACCCTAACCTTTATTTATCTAGTCCTAACCTTAACTCTTACCCTATACCTAATTCTAAACCTAACCTTAGCAAGCAGTTGTTTATCAACCAATAGTTTGTTTAAAGTTTGTTGAAAGTTTGTTGATCATTTTACTATCTATAGAACATCTATGGATGGAAATTGGGACTCTCAAAATGAATTGTAACTTCATAAAAAAAAAATATTTCTAATTTCCAAACAGCAGTCTTTACCTTAATGGTTTTACTCTTTTTTGCCGGACCACATAAGCGGTGCCGGCCAAGAAGAGCAAATGCCTCAAATTATGCATTAGGATTTGTTCAGGATAGACAAAAACTGGCCACAACCTTCGGAAGCTATGTTATAGTAAGCCTAAAATAAAACTGTTTACAGTTATATTCCGACTATTTCTGGTGGATTTTTGAAGTACGCATCTGTGCATGCTTTTTGGGGTAGCCAAATATATAGAAGCTCACAACCTCTTGCGCATTAAAAGAGGAGGGGTTTCCACGATTCTCTGGTCTTTTCACTTCACGAAAAAGTCAGTTATTGTCACCTATATTGATAGTTATTGCATCAATGTCATTCACGAATGAAAAAAAAAACAATTGTTGTTGTTCCATGAAATGTGTGACAGCTGCTCCGCGTGGCACTGCTGTCTGGCGCTCCACCTCGCCGGTGTTCTAACCGCCGGCTGGAACAGATGGCAGCAGCGCACCCTTCACACACCTGTTTTCAGTTAGCAGTTATGATGTCCATTTAGGTTTCTCATTTTCACCCGCACCTCACGGATTATTTTTTCCATGTTGCTGATTGACCGTGTGGTACTATTCCTTTTTCATAAAAGAGGAGAACGTGATCATCCGGGTCTGTGTTGTTACTTTTGTTTTTTTTTCCTCTCCATACTTTTGTTTTTTTCTTCGCTAACCTCACACCTCACAAAATGAAATAGCTTTGGCAGTGTAAAGTTCATCTTCAGTCTCGCTAGCAATTGCTCAATTCTTATTGCTCAATTCTCTATTCCAAGTAGTAAATTAGTACATAGGCCTACTAGTAAGCCTATTACTGGCTAATAAGCTAAAACGGCCAGTGGCAAAAGCCTTATTTGAATATGGAAAAAAAATAATATTGTACTGTAAATATTGTTCACAATTCCAAGTTGCCGTTACGCACACCGTTGTTATATTGCACCATTGTACAGCTTACACGATTCAGGCCATTCAACAAGCATTTCTCCCACACACAATTGCCAATGTTTTCTCTTTTACGCACCATTCTCATTAAACCCTAGAGACTATCACGTATGCAAAGCCCAGGAAGGCAGCCGTTTCAAAAGATATTGAAACCAGAGCGCCTGACACCGACGATCACAGCAACCTTTGAAGTCACTTACGTTGTTATAATTTTTATAGTGGCACTTCATTTCATTCTTCACCACCATAAATGTACCACTTATTGGAGTCAGTCTAGCATACAGTATTCACAACATGAACGATGAGAAAAGATAACTTTCTTACAGATGTTTTATTGGAAAACACAAAATGATAATGTCCAAAGTACGTTCAAAAAACTGGGTTGCTTCCAACAGTAGCTAATTCCCAAACTACCCAAAATTACGTCCACTCTAAGCTGACATCATATTTATATATTCGGAAATCCAAAAATATCTTATAATTTATACATTACTAAATTATGCATTTTAACTAACATGAACCTTATAAATTATAATGAAATTATCATTACCAATTCTTAAGTGATTTTAACTAAATTATTACAATTAATCAACTATTTCCTCATTGGCTCTTACAATTTTCAAGCATTGAGTAAGCAGGGAAAGACAGAAGAGTTTTTACCAGAAGAGGTCTGGGCTGGTTTTAAACCCAAGGTACCACCCTATGCCAAGTTTTGCCAATTCTAACTTTAATTGAAGTGACTGAAATCATCTATGCCCTTCTGTCTTGATATAAGAAGCCACGGCAAACTGACTCACTGTAGGAGTGATCAAATTGGGTGGTTTACCATATAAACTAGATACTGAATGTGAGTATAAAGTGCCCTCCATTGGTATTGGGACAGTAGTCAAAATTGTTATTTTGGCTGTACACTCAAGGCAGATTGAAATATGATTAAAAGATGAATGTGAGACAAGAGTATAGTATTTGCTAATCATTACTGTTTTCCAACTGGATTTGGTGGCTTTGTTCCATATGCGAGTTTGCAACATTGCAGTAAATGGACAAAAACATGGAAAAATGTAATAATTTTGTTTTGGGAGTGTGCTCTATAAACAAAGTAGCGATAATAAACATTTCAACTACTCTGCTTAACCACTGAAGAAAATAAATGTTTTGGGGTGACCTACAGGCTATAGGAAAAGTTTCCCAAGCATGGCCAACAGTTTCAATGTACTGATATTGAAAGTGGAGAAATCAATGATAATAGTTGTTCATCCTCTGATTTCAGCAAAAGAGGATTCAAGAGCTCTGAACTCAAAAAGAATCGCTGCAACATATGCAGGCCAATATCATATGGATGACGGAATATTGATAACAAAAATATTACGTACAATATAATCAGAACTAAATGGCGATGCATGCTCCATTGTTCCACAAGATTTCTCCACAAGCATCTTATTGGAATTGCAGTCAACAAGGTCCACACCATGGCTCACTGGGGAGTTGTAGCACGGCTGTCTTTTTTAGCTTTTTTTTGGCAACTTTAACTAAAATGGTCTATCATATTGGGAAAGGAAGAGTAGTGGAGCGTGTAGCTAGCTATGTTAATATGATTTGTGATTATCTCATGAAACACCTCCAAAGCAAGGCATTTGATTGGGTTATCATGTTGCAAATAATTTGTAACACCTTCCCCGCCAGTTGCTTCAACTCCCCTCTTTGTCTGGCATTCGGGCTCCCCGGTCTACTACTGGCCTACAAACGCAGCACTGAGGCAACTGTCACCCATTGTTGTATTGTAATTGGTCATTCCGCACCTGTTCTCCGTTGTCTCATTATCATGTGTACTGTATACTGTACACGATGAGCCAAAACATTATGACTAGTCACAGGTAAAGCAAATAACGTTGATCATCTCCTAACAAGGGCACATGTCAAGATCTGGGTAAATAAGACGGTAAGCGAGAAATCAGTTGTCGTAGTCAACATGTTGGATGCAGGAGAAATGGGCAGGAGTAAAGACCCGAGTGACTTAGACAAAGGCCAAAATGTTATGGCCAGATGACTGGGTCAGAGCATCTCTGAAATGGCAAGGCTTGTGAGGTGCTCTTGGTTAGCAGTGGTGAGTACCTACCGACAGTGATCAGAGGGACAAACCACAAACCAGTGATAGGATGTTGGGCGTCCAAGACTGATCGATGTGCAATGGCAATGAAGGATAATCCATCTGGTCTGAACCGACAGAAGGTCTTCTGTGGCCCAAGTCACAGAAATTGTTAATGATGGTTACGGGAGGAATGTGTCACAACACACAGTGCAGCGAACCCTGCTGCGTATGGGGCTACATAGCTGCAGACTGGTCAGAAAACCCATGATGACCCCGATCCACTGCCAAAAGTGCCTAAAATGGGCTCACAAGCATCGGAACTGGACCTTGGAGCAGTGGAAGAAGTTTGCCTGGTCCAAAGAGTCCCATTTTCTGTTACATCACCTGGACGGCCGTGTACGTGCGCGTCATTTACCTGGGGGAGTGATAGCATCAGAATGCTCTGTGGGAAGACAAGAAGCCGGTGGAGGGAGGGTGATGCTCTGGGAAATATTCTGCTGGAAAACCCTGGGTCCAGGCATTCATGTGGATGTCAATTTAACATGCGCCACCTACCTAAACATTGTTGCAAACTAGGTACACCCCAACATGGCAATGGTATTCCCTGATTGCAGTGGCCTCTTTCAGCAGGATAATGCACCGTGCCACACTGCACACATTGTTTGAGGAACATGATGAAGAGTTCAAGGTGTTGCCCTGGCCTCCTCTAGGACGTTATGTATCAGTGCATCCGACGCCACCAAGTAGTGCCACAGACTCTCCAGGAGCTCTCTGATGCCCTGATCCAGGTCTGGGTGGAGATCCCCCAGGACACCATCCGCCGTCTCATCAGGGCCATGCCCAGACATTGTCGTGAGTGCATACAGGCACGTGGGGGCCATACATACTACTGAGTCACATTTTGAGTTGGCGTGATGAAATTCACACAAGTTGGAACAACTTGTGATTTCAATTGTTTACTTTGATTTTTGGTGTGAGTTTGAATCCAGCCCACAATCGGTTGGTTATTTTGATTTTCATTCACATTTGTTACGTCATTTTGTTCTCAACGAATTACACAATGTACAGTAATTCGTTTTTATCTTTAACATATTTCGCTCATCGAGATCCGATGTGTGATTTAGGTGTTCCACATATTTTTTTGAGCAGTTTACTTTGAATTAGTTAAGGCTCCAGCGCTGACAGCGCTTTGTGACTTGCACCTTGTGAATACGCTGCCTTTTAAATAGAAGCTTCTTAGGAGAGCTTGAAATAAATATGACACTTTGTGAAAACTATGCATCTACTTCCTGCGACTCCTACTCATCACAACATTACTGATTTAGACTGCCATTTAACCCCTATAAACACATTTTTTCAATGCAAGTTCACCAGGCCTAGCATGGCCTGGCTCTAAGTCAAGTCAAGTGCATTTTAAGAGCGTTTTTGTTACGTCAGATATAATTTTATTCTAATAAAATAGGAAAAGCCCATATCTTTTAATGGCTGATACATTTCTATTTTAAATTAACTCACTTGGCCTTTCTAGTAAATGCCCAATGCAGTCCAAAATATACTGTCTTTCCTTATTGTTTCCACACTATATTGGTGGAAATAATAGACAGTGAAAATTATTAAGAGCTGTTGGGATGCTCAGGAAAATAAATGATAGAAAACACCTGTTTTTTAAAACTAGTGTTTATCTCAATGTAAAATGACTAAATCTGCGGGCTTTAAATCAGCAATATATTCCTGTGTGACAGGAAAAAGGAAGTTTGTAATGTGCAACGGGATGTGGTAATTTAATGCGAGATTCACTAGCATAGAACAAAAGGAAACGACCACTTCATCTGCTTTAACACTGTGATTTGAATATTTGGTACACAATGTATTTTTTGAAAAATACATTTTATATAAATAGTTAACCATACTACCGTGCACAGACCTTCCGAGGGGCATGTGCTGAATCTGAAAAAGTTGGAGGAGTTGTCGGCTCACACGGACGGACGATGTGTTGGAGTGAGTGACTCGTAAAAAATGGACGACGCATACCCATCCGAGTGAGTGACGCGCATACAAAAGGCGGACGACGCATGCCCATCGGAGTGAGTGACGCGCATACAAAAGGCGGACGACGCCTATCCTGTCAGTTCTTTTAATTTGTCAGATTTCTTTACTGTTTCCTTTTTCTCATCTGACATGTCACTGACACTGACAGTTTGATGTGTCATTTCCGTCTTTTTGTGTCTATTGTGTCTGTCGGTCAGTCTGGTGTGACAGTCTTTCTTCCTGTCTGTCAGGAATGTCTGTCATATTAGTTTGTTGGTTTGTCCTGTCAGTCTCCTTCTGTTGTGTTCCTTCCTTTTTTTCCCTCTATCTGTCTATCTGTCATTCTGTGGTGACTGTCACATCAGTCTGTCATAATTGTCAGCTGAGTCCGTCCATCAAACCGCCAGCCGACATCAACTGAAGGTGTGGAGTTAGAGGGCACACCTGACAAATAGCTGAGACCTGTGGGGTTGCTTTGTGTTAGGCGTAATCAATACTCTCATAAACCTGAACGAGGCATCAGGCTGCCCCCAATCTATAACTGTACTATAAGTGCAGTATCCACAGGACACTGTAAATGACTCACCATACTTCAATTTGGCAAGGGAATTGAAGACAAATTGAGAGAGGCTTTATGGTGGTCAAGTACAACCTGGAAACAAAATGATGCTTTTTGGACTGACAGTGACTTGCCCATCTGCTGTATTTGAGGACCAATAAAACACTTTCAGATATATTGCAAAACGTCTTTGAAAAAGATACAGGCTACAGACAAGCTTAGAGTGGAGTGTCTTTTCTTGCATCTGAAAGCCTTAATTGTTCTTAATAACGATTGATTGTAAAATATGACAGGATGGGATATATGTGGAAATGTTTTAATAAAGCATTTTACAACATTTTGAGGGATGAGTACAAGTACAGACAGATTTCAGCGGTTCCATGAGGCCTCTTAAGCATAGTGCTTATTCATTGAAAAAAAAAATCATTAATGTGATGTTTGCAATAGGAAGACACTTCCATTATCAACCACGGTTAATGCACTTCATCAGGCCTTTTATGCAGGGCTTGCTAATGGATTTCAGGCACATTATCCAAAATACTATAAAGTATTTCATTTTATATTTACTGTATAAAGACTACACAGAACGTAAGATGACATTCTCTATGTTCAGTTTCACGTTTCTGTTTCAGTACTAGTTTTTATTGTATGAACAGCATACAGAGCCTTCAAAACTCGTACTTCCCGATTAGTTGCTGACAATGGCAACACAAATCAATAACAATAAAAATATATCTTAAAAAGAAGAGATAGGAGGTAAAAAGATGAGGACACACATGCACTAAATGGCACAGTAGAAGATTTACTGTAAGTGCAGGCCTTTAGGACAGCAAAGTGGCCTAATGGTCAGTGCCTGATTCTAATCCCCCAACAGCCCGGGTGAAAGCTATGTCGTTCTGTCCCTTTGCAAGACAGTTAACCCTAATTGCTCCTTCTCCCCAAAAATATTTCCCCCCAGGTCATTGCTGTAAATAAGAATTGGTTCTTAATCAACTTGCCTGGTTAAATAATGGTAAAATAAAAAAAATATTTTTGATCAACAAAGGCAGACTGAAGTCTTGAATGCTCGCTTATTTGGCACTTAGCAGTGCTTGCCTTTGATTTACAATGGCACATGCTCTATGGTTTCCTTCAACCTACCAATAAAAGCACTAATAAAATGTATTAAAAAAAACTCACTGCTGATGGTTTGTAATCAGTCATCCATGTCACTCTTTCACGATCATGTCATTCTAACTGCTGAGAAAAGAAGAGACAGAGAGAGCACTGTTTTGTTCAAGATGTATGGCCATTACAGTCTATAACATTCTAAAGCTAGAAATCACTTCAACCTGCCATGACGAGGTTCATTTGCAAACTGATTTTGCATGGAAAAAGATCTGTTGGTCTGTTAAACACGCCATCAGCAAGCAAACAAACAGCTGGCCATCAGTGATGCCATGCGTTTTCTGCTTAACTCTCAAAAGTGTTTTGAGAACCCAACTATGTTTGTCTTTTGATTTTGAAACAGCTGACAATGTCAGTTATTGATTGGGCTGGACAGTATTTTCACAATCAAAACAAATTATCTCTGGACAAGCGCTCTTTTGGCTTTACCTGAAGCTAGTCTGGGAAGCCTGCTCTGGGTATGAGACACACTGGCACAGGTCACAAAGGACTCAGACAGGGATTGGACAGGCTGAAGGAAGGCCACAGAGGGATAAGGCACTGATTGGACGAGGGTTACTGTGGTTTCAAATAACGAGGACTTGGCCAGCCCTGGTTGGCTGCAGAGATGGTCAGATGGCACTCTCCAGAGGGGTAATGGGGATGGCGAAACCTCCTCACTAGAAGAACTAGGAGGGTCGAGGGACTGACCCTCGGCCAACAGGGACTTGGGATGGAGGTGGAGGATAGAGGAGAAGGGAGAGGAATCAAGAAGGGGAAACATTCTGACGCCGCTGTCCAACGTTCGCATCTTGCTGCCGGAGCCTGAGGCACAAGGAAAAAACATGATGGGGCAGAAGAGTGGGATGGGATGCAGGAGAGTAATGACAACCTCATGACTAGCACAACCTCACTATCTATAAATTAATCAGTTTGTAACAACACACGGTATGTCCTTACACAGCACAAAATGCAACACTGTCATCGACATTATCCATTCGATAATAAAGCTTTTTCTTCCTGTATTTTCACTAGTCTGATTTGATAACATGATTCCTCGTTCTACTTCTCCCATCATACTGTGTGTGAGGGAGTCTGACGCTCAGGCCGCCTAGTGGAAATTTCAGTGTATTAATGCAACAGATGGTTTGGTTATTTCATTCTGTAAAATTACTCTCTAAGAGCTAGGCCATATGGATGGCATTTCGGTACAATCCACTGACATGCCAGCTAACGATTCATTGATTAGGACAAGGCCATTGCTGCCAACTGAGAGAATGTGCTTCACCCGAAAAGAGTAGTATCATGTTTAAAAACACACGTCTTTGATCCAGATAGTGATTATGTAGCAGTGTGTTAAATGAGATGCATCCATAATATTGTACACTACATGCTGGAGAATGATTAGTAGCTCATACTGCAGTACGGTATAAGTATCTGTTTTATTATAATACAACACAGTTTCTAAAAAAGTTGGGAAGCTGCGTAAAAAGCAGATAAAAAAGAATGCAATGATGTGCAAATCATTGATCCCTATATAAAATTGGAAATAGTACAAAGACAACAAATCAAATGTTGAAACTGAGAAATGTTATTGTTTTTGGAAAAATACATGTCTATTTTGAATTTGATGCCTACAACATGTTTCAAAAAACTAAAGTTGGGACAGGGGCATGTTTACCACTGTGTTGCATCTCCTCTTCTTTTAACAATACTCTGTAAGCGTTTTCGGAACTGAGGGGACCAATTGCTGTAGTTTCGAAAGCGAAATGTATTCCAATTCTTGCTTCATATACAATTTCAGCTGCTCAACAGTTCAGAGTGTCCTTTGTTATATTTTTGTTTCATAATGCACCAAATGTTTTCAATGGGTGACAGGTCTGGACTGCAGGCAGGCCAGTTTAGCACACAGACTCTTTTACTACAGAGCAATGCTGTTGTAATATGTGCAGAATGTGGTTTAGCATTATCTTGCTGAAATAAGCAAGGCCTTCCCTGAAAAAGATGTCATCTGAATGGCAGCTTATGTTGCTCCAAATCCTGTAAATATTGTTCAGCATTAATGGTGCCTTCACAGATGTGCAAGTCACCTATGACTTGTGCACTAATGCACCCCCATACCATCACGGATGATGGCTTTTGAACTCTGTGCTGATTAGCCGGATAGTCCCTCTCCTCTTTAGTCCGGAGGATGCAGCGTCCATGATTCCCCAAAATCATTTTGATTAGTCAGACCAGAGAACAGTTTCCCACTTCTCCTCCGTCCATCTTAAATGAGCTTGGGCCCAGAGAAGGCGGCAGGGTTTTTGGATGTTATTAATATATGGTTTCTTCTTTGCATGGTAGAGTTTAGCATGCATCTGTGGATGCAGCGCTGTACTGTGTTCACAGACAGTGGTTTTTGGAAGTGTTTCTGAGCCCATGCAGTTATTTCCACTACAGAATTGTGTCTGTTTTTAATGCAGTGCCGCCTGAGGGCCCGAAGATCTCAGCCATCCAATATTGGTTTCTGGTCTTGTCCCTTCAGTACAGAGATTTCCCTAGATTCTCTCCATTTTGTAATAATATTATGTACCGTCAAATTTGATGAGATCCCCAACCTCTTTGCAATTTTACATTGAGAAACGTTATTCTTAAATTGTTGCACTATTTGCTTGCGCAGTCTTTTACAGAGTGGTGAACCCCTCCCCCTATTTACTTCTCAAAGACTCATCCTCTCTGGTATGCTCTTTTTATACCCAAACATGTTACTGACCTATTGCAAAGTTGTGAGATGTTCCACCAGGTGTTTTTTAACATTACACAACTTTTCCAGACCAGTCATCATTGCATACTGTTTAACTTTACATTTTAAACAGAGTCACAGATTATTTGGAAATGGGTTTGTACAGTTAACTGTGCACATCAACACATCCTTGGCTAAAGAATGTGAAATATTGAAAATACAAAATATTTGCAGTAAAGACAACTGTTTTGTACTTCTGTCTTTGATAAATAATGAAAAAACACAAGATCGAGATGGATCCGTTTCATTTCTACCAATTTCATGAAACATTTCCATCAAATGAAATGGCAGAAATGCAGCTCAGATCCAAGCCATTCAAGTACAGTACCTGTCTTCCTGCCATGCTTTCAAGATTTTTGACATAATTCTCAGTAGATTTCCTTATCAACAGAAACGGAAATACTAGCTCATCTTCAGCAATCCAGAGAAAAGCTTGTCTCAAAACAGGTGGGATGCAAAATGACAACTTGACAGATAATTGGATGTTTGCATTCAGCATGTGTTAATCATGCATCAAAAATAAATGTAATGAAATCAGGGGGTCTGTTTGAAAGTTTGCCCTTTAATCTGCACAGAGTAATGTGTCAACTAGACAAATGCAGGACTCTGGCCACTTATTTCAAAGTGCATTATCTTCATTATTTATTTTAATAGACAAAGCAAGTATTAGATTAGATTAGATTCAAATTTACTGTCATTGAACAGTACAAGTACAGTACAACAAAATGCAGTTTGCGTCTAACCAGAAGTGCAGTTACAAGTACAAGAATATGTATATACAAGTGTAATGAATAAGTGTGCAATTAATGCAAATGCATTACATATTGCAATTCTAAATGTGCAGTGGAAAATTCACAAATTTACAGAAAATGTACAGGTATTGAGTATAATGTAAGTAAAAGTGAGATAAATAGTTGTGGCAATTCTCATTGGCATTCAGAATTTGCAATCGAGGCAAATTATTGAAGGAGTAAAGTAATGCAGAGTAATCTCTGAAATGCAGGGATGGCAGCAATGAGGTTCCCGGGGTAGACGTGTGTGTAACAATTGAAAATGCAAGTACAATGGCAGTTCTAAATGTGAAATGTGCAGTGAGGGCAGTGTTTAGGTGCAAGTTTAAGGTGCAAGTCGGCATGTGCAAATGACATGTGAACTGAAAAATCTTGTCAGACTAGTCCAGTAGTGCAGAACGTGGGCATAGTTAGTGATGGAAAGTCACAGAGTTCAGCAGGGTTACAGCAGATGGAAAGAAACTGTTCCTGAGCCTGCTGGTGTGAGAACGGAGAGACCTGTACTGCCTGCCTGATGGGGGAGGGCAAACAGATTGTGGCATGGGTGTGAAGGGTCCCTGGTGATGCCGCGCGCCCTACGCAGACACCGCTTGAGCTGGAGGTTTTCAATGGCTGGGAGCTCGGTACCTGTGATGTGCTGGGCGATTTTCACCACCCATTGCAGGGCCTTTCGGTCAGCTACGGAACAACCACCAAACCACACTGTGGCGGAGTTGGTCAGAATGCACTCGATTTTGCAGCAGTAGAAGTTCATAAGGATCTTGAAAGACAGACGGGCCTTCTTCAGCGTCCTCAAGAAGTACAGGCACAGCCGCACCTTTTTGACCAGGGCTGAGGTGTTGAGGGACCAGGAAAGGTCCTCAGAGATGTGGACATCTAGAAATTTGAAGCTGGACACACCCTCCACCTCAGTGCCATCGATGAGAACTGGGGTGTGACTACAGCCTTTAGACTTCCTGTAATCCACAATGAGCTCCTTGGTTTTCTTTGCATTGAGAGCCAGGTTGTTATCAGTGCACCATGCCAACATGCACTCGACCTCCTCCCTGTAGGCTGACTCGTCATTGTCACTGATCACGCCTACCACCGTGGTGTCGTCTGCGAACTTGACGATGATGTTGGAGCTGTGTACAGGAACGAGGTTGTGGACGAAGAGGGAGTACAGGAGGGGGCTCAGCACACACCTTGTGGAACACCAGTGTTCAGTATCAGCGTGGAGGAAGTGAAGTTGTCTAACCTGACTGGGTTCTGTTGGTCAGAAAGTCCAAAGTCCAGTTGTAGAGAGAGGGGCTGATCCCTAGGTCATGGAGTTTGTTGACCAGCCTAGAGGGGATGACCGTGTTGAATGCTGAGCTAAAGTCTATGAATAGCATTCTCACATAGGTGTTGGTTTTGTCCAGGTGGGTCACGGCAGAGTGTAAAGCTGTGGAGATGGCGTCCCCTGTAGACCTGTTTGACCAGTAGGCAAACTGGTAGGGATCCAGTGTTGGGGGAATGCAGGACTTGAGGTGGGCCAGAACTAGTTTTTCGAAGCACTTCATCATCATGGGGGTGAGTGTGACAGGTCGAAGACATTCAGGCTAGATGCAGAAGACTGCTTCGGCACTGGCACAATGGTTGCCGTCTTGAAGCACGTGGGGACCACCGCCTGGGCCAGTGACAGGTTGAAAATGTCAGTGAAGACCTCGGCCAGCTGACCAGCACGTTCTGAGCACACGCCCATGGACTCCATCAGGGCCTTGCGTGCATTCACCCTGCTCAGTGCAGACAGCATATCTGCGGTTGATAGACTGAGGGGGGGGGCTTCCGGGGGGAGTTCAGCTTTAATGGCTGGCTCTTTGTTGTCACTGTTGAAGCGAGCGTAGAACCTGTTTAACTCGTCCGTGATGGAGACGTCGCTGGCTGTGGGGGTGGGGTTATTTGGCCGGTAGTCTGTGACGGCTTGGATGCCCTTCCACATGCGTCGAGGATCAGAGTTGTTGTTGAAGTGCTCCTCGATCCGCAGTTTGTGGTCATTTTTAGCCATCTTGATGTCCCTTATCAGGTTGGCCCTGGATGAGCTGTAGGCCTCCGCATCGCCGGATCTGAAAGCAGCGTCAATGCAGATGTTGATGTAATCCAGAACAGAGGAAGCATATGTTTCAATGTCCGTATGGGAGTCAAGGGTGGCTTGAGTGGCGAACAGTCTCCAGTCTGTGTTTTGAAACTGGTGTGGTAGTAGTGAGTCTGCTCCCTCTGGCCACACTGACTGACCTCACTGATGGTTTCACCAGTTTAATGAGGGGTACATACTTGGGCAGAAGGAACAATGAAAGGTGGTCAGACTGACCCAGGTGGAGGAGGGGAATGGCTTTGTAGGCCTCTGGAATGTTTGTGTACACATGGTCTAGTGTATTGTCTTTTCTGATGGGGCAGAAGACATTTTGATGGAATTTGAGAAAAAATGTTTTCAGATTAAAGTTTTCAGATTAAAGTGATTGAAATCGCCTGCTACAATAAAGGCACCATCCAGCATGGGCAGTTTGCTGCTTGCTAATAGCAGCCTGCAGCTCTTCCATTGCTCTTCCATTCTGAAGACAGCGCGTCCCTCCAGCTCGATTACGTTGTCGGGAATGTTGTTGTGTAGCCATGTTTCAGAGGGAATCATGATGCTGCAATCCATAATCCTTTTTTGTGAGGTGATTCTTAGTTACATTTCATCCATTTTGTTCGCCAGACACCGTACATTAGCAAGGAAGTGGCTGGGTAGTGAAGGCCAATGGGGGGGGTTAGCATTAGCCTAGCCAAGAGGCCACCCCGCTTCCCTCGTCTTTGTTTACGGTTTCGACATTGCCTGCGTGCACTTCCTGTAGGCGGTATAGTTGGCATTTCCCGGAACGACTTTACAATCTCTGGTGGGAGTTGGAAGTTGTCAAAAACTCTATCTAGGCATTGTGTTCCAATATTCAGAAGTTCTTGTCAGTTATATATACTGCATGCTAGGCTGTACTGAATGAATAAAGTAGAAACTATTAAGTAAATTATTGCTAGTTTGCAAAAACTGGGTAGACGCTGAGCCTCACGATGTACACGCGCCAACATCTCGGTCTTAGAAACCCAAGATAATACAGTGTTGTTCCTATGTTTTTGAGCTGAAATAAAACACCCCAGAAATGTTCCATATACAACTAAACTTATTCCTCTCACAATTGTGTGCATACATTTGCTTAAATCCATTGATCTGTTGCCAGGCCATACATATTAATAGCCTTAGGCTTCAGTTTCCCATCTTGCAATATGTTAAAATAACTATTGGTTATTTCTGTTTTCTAGTTGCATTCACCCATTGGTATGTTTTCATTATGACACAGTATGTTTATTGCCATTTTTGTAATTATATGAATAATTTTGTAATTAATTTTAATTGGATCCTGACAATGAAATTATTCTGCCTTTCCAGAACCACACAACAAAATATAAAGAATATCAATTGGAAGAACATCAACTGTCTGTGTGTGTGGGATTGGGGGTGTAAAGTTAAGTTATGGGCCTTAACATTATGACCTGACTAGACAGTGCTACTTTGTGGGGACTTGATTTAACATAAGTTAATTGAGGTTGAAGGTTCAGAAGCCGACTGCTGACACGGGTGAGGGCAAATTAACCAATTGTTTTTACACAATCTGGTTAAAATTCGAACCTGTGACAAACAGTTGAAGAAATAAATGACATTGGTGTCATTTACCAGATGCTCTTTTCCAAAGCAATTAAGGGTTAAGTGCATAGCGTGAGCTTTGTATGCCTTTTGTCGGCACAGGGATTCGAACCAGTGACTTTCTGTCCCAGCACTCATTAGGCTATCTGCCTCCTCCAGAAATAAATGACAATGGTGAAATAATTGTATACTTTTCTGTCATACAAACAGGAGTACATAATATAGGCAAAGAGTGTGATACAGATCACTAACGTTATTGATTTGCGTTCTTGAAAGCGGAACTTAACGAAGACCTCTGTGACACTTCTTCGCATCAGGAGGCAGCATCAGGAAGGTTGACCATTGATTGCCCTCAACAAGCCCTTGGCACTAGCTAAGGATCATGTCCGTGTCTGATCTTCTTTCAATTGGCTTAAAAGGATGAAAAGACAACAAAACAAGAACTAACAAGCTAACACCGAGAAAGTGTAAGGGTTACAAACTGCCAAAGGTGCACAAATGGAAGAATGTTACAAATCAGAACTCATAAAAGGTAAACTATATGAAGTCACACAAAAGTGTCAATGTATTCACAATAATGAATGAAGTATTATTTATGGCAGGGTGTTTACTGTTCATCTATATTCAGACATTCAAAATAATGCTTGAAGTTGCACACCAACAAAGTTCAAAGAAGTATTCTAACATAGTGCCATGTTTCTCACATTATAAAACTTGCTGTACATCGCTGTTTCAGTTCTGTATCCCAAAAATGATTAATCAGCATTCGGGGAGTGCAAAAAAAACAGAAACACCACATTGACAAGGACTGTTTCTTTTAAGTAAATACCAATAAATGTACACTACCATTCAAAAGTTTGGGGTCACTTAGAAATGTCCTTGTTTCTGAAAAAAAAGTACAGATAGATCCAGAAATGAAACAATTGTGTTTGGACACAATTTTCATAATTTTGTCTCTGTCCGCCACCACAATGGATTTGAAATGAAACAATCGAGATGCAATTGAAGTGCAGACTTTAAGCTTTAGTTCAAGAAGTTGAATAAAAATATCGTATGAAACGTTTAGGTATTGCAACCATTTTCATACACAGTCCCCTTATTTCAAGGGCTCAAATGTAATTGGATAAATTAACACAATCATGAATTAAATGATCATTTTTTATATTTTGTCGAGAATCCTTTGCAGGCAATGACTGCTTGAAGTCTGGAACACATGAACATCACCAAACGCTGGGTTTCCTCCTTTGATGTTTGCCAGGCCTTTACTGCAGCTGTCTTCAGTTGTTGTTTGGTCGTGGCTCTTTCTGCCTTAAGTTTTGTCTTCAGCAAGTGAAATGCATGCTCAATCGGGTTGAGATCAGATGATTGACACGGCCATTGCAGAATATTCCACTTCTTTGCCTTAAAAAACTCCTCGGTTGCTTTCGCAGTATGTTTTGGGTCATTGTCCACCTGTAAAGTGAAGAACCGTCCAATCAACTTTGCTGAATTTGGCTAAATCTGAGCAGACAATATATCCCTATACACTTCAGAATTCATCCGGCTGCTTCTGTCTTCTTTCACATCATCAACAAACATTAGTGACCCAGTGTCATTGGAAGCCATGCATGCCCATGCCATCACACTGCCTCCACCGTGTTTTACAGATGATGTGGTATGCTTCGGATCATGAGCCATTCCAAGCCTTCTCCATACTTCTTCATACTTCTCCATACTCTCCATACTTACATTCTGGTAGAAGTTGATCTTAGTTTCATCTGTCCAAAGAATGCTGTTCCAGAACTGGGCTGTCTTTTTTAGATGTTTTTTGGCAAAGTCTAATCTGGCCTTTCTATTCTTGAGGCTTATGAATGGTTTGCACCTTGTGGTGAACCCTCTGTATTTGCACTTGTTGTGAAGTCTTCTCTTCATGGTAGACTTGGATAATGATATGCCTACCTCCTGGAGAGTGTTCTTCGCTTGACTGTTTCATTTGCATTGAAAGCACCTTTGACTGCATGTTGTGGGTTCATAGCAACAGCTTCAAAATGTGAATGCCACACCTGAAATCAACTCCAGACCTTTTACCTGCTTAACTGATGAAGAAATAACGAAGGAATAGCCCACACCTTTCCACGAAATAGCTTTTGAGTCAATTGTCCAATCACTTTTGGTCCCTTGGAAAAGAGGGGGCTACATATTAAAGAGATATAATTCCTAAACCCTTCTTCCAATTTGGACATGAATACCCTCAAATTAAAGCTGAGAGACTGCACTTTAAGCCCATATTCATTATTTAACTGTAATTTGACAGCCAAAATAACAAAACTTGTGCCAGTGTACAAATTATTTCCGGACCTAAGTGTACATGTTTTTTCCATTAAAATAACAAAATTCTAGTTGATCAGACATACAGTGTAGATGTCACGGTTGAGAAGGCAGGACACAGGCGCAGAGATGCCTAGAGGTCCCAAGCCAGGACCTGACAGTACCCCCTCAGGGCAGGGGCTCCCAACCGCAAGACTGGAACATCCAAGGTGGGGATGGTGAGGCGCCGAGTGGCGCCAGAACAGCAGATGGTCCTGGAACAGCGGGGGGAGACTCCGCCCCCGAAGCAGGACGGGGCACCGGAGCAGAGGGAAGAGGCTCCGCCCTCGGAGCAGGAAAGGGCGCCGGAGCAGAGGTGGGAGGTGGTGACGGGAGGAGCTCATCAGCCCACCGCTCCGGAGGCGGTAGCGGCTCATCGTCCCACCCCTCCAAAAGTGGCACTGGAGGCTCAGCGCGGGGGACTGGGCCTCAACCGTTCCCTCCACATGTTTCTGCGGCGCTCAAAGTCCTCTTCGCCCTCCTCCTCTGCCGCAGTGGTTCCCTGGTTGGGAGGTCTCAGTGCCAGCCACGCCCTCCACCACCTGGCCTGCTCCTCCAGAGGCCGGTTGGAAAAGCCCTTTGGTGACTGTCGATCTTCCGGGGTTGGGGGATCTCGGTCCTCCTCCCTCCTCCGGTTCCCGTTCTGCAGGGGCTCCTCACAAAGCCCCCACGAGTCGGGAAACAGAAGGACCTCGTCATTCAGGTGCTCCTGCTCCCAGGGCTGCAGGGGCTCTTCCCTGGACCCCCACAAGTGCGGCAGCAGGGACCCTCCTCCCACCCCTCCGACAGCCCCCATAGCCCCCCCCATAAAACATTATGGAGTCTTCTGGGCTCCTTGCAGGGCCTGCCCTTTGGAGAGCCTATGTGGAGCCCGCCGGTGACGTCGCTGCCCTGGATCCTGTTCTGGATCCAGGACTAGACAATGGAGGTACTCCTCCTCGGGGGCTAGCTCCTTACCTCCAAGGGGTTCCTCCATCGTCCAGCTCTGCTTGGTCCTGTTGTGGTCGGTCATTCTGTCACGGTTGAGGAGGCAAGACACAAGCACAGAGTAGAGGGAAAACATCTTTTTAATGTTTCTTTTTCCAAACTGAACTGAAAACAACAAAATGAGAGTCGAACCGCAAAATTGAAGCACATAGCAAACAATGACTGACAAACTGAAACACAACAAGAGTAACTTCTATAGGGTCCCCAATCAGAGACAACAAGATGCAGCTTCCTCTGATTGGGGAGAACAGAAAACCGTAACGCAGAGATGCCTAGAGGCACTTCTGCGATAAGGTCCTAACTGTGGCCCCCAGGTGCATAGAGATGCCTGGAGGCCCCCAGCCAGGACCTGACAGTAGACACTGGTTATGTTGTAAATCACTATTGTAGCGGGAAATGGCTGATTTTCAATGGAATATTTACATATGCGTACAGAGGCCCGTCATCAGTAACCATCACTCCTGTGTTCCAATGGCACGTTGTGTTTAATCATTTTAAAAGGCTATGTGATCATTAAAAAACCCTTTTGCAATCATGTTAGCACAGCTGCAAACTGTTGTGCTGATTAAACAAGCAAGAAAACCGACTTTCTTCAGACTAGTTCAGTACCAGAAGCATCAGCATTTGATTGCAGGCTCAAAATGGCCAGAAACAAAGAACTTCCCTCTGAAGCTCATCAGTCCATTCTTGTTCTAAGAAATGTAGGCTATCCCATGCAACAACGTTGTGTAGTACTACTTTCACAGAACAGCGCAAACTGGCTCTAACCAGAATACAAAGAGTGGGAGGCTCTGGTGCACAACTGAGCAGGAGGACAAATACATTAGTGTGTCTAGTTTGAGAAACAGACTCCTCACAGGATCTCAACTGGCAGCTTCATTAAATAGTACCCGCAAAACACGAGTCTTAACGTCAGTAGTGAAGAGGAGACTCTGTGATGACTCCAGGATGAGGCCATTTTACATGACAAGGTGGAATCTAAGGGGCAAACACTATTTCCTCATGATATTCCAATATTCTTGGATGATAATACAACCATACTCACTGATAGTTTATGAACTACAGGATGATGACAAATGCCTTCCACGCCTTCCCCAATCACCAGATATGAACATAATTGAACCTCTGTGGGATGTTCTGGAGCGCAGAGTAGATCTCCAGAGTTGAAGAGCATGCACAGCATGATGCCCGGCACTTACATTTTACAAATCAGAGGTAATGTATTTGGTAGTTTCAAATCTGTTCACTGAGTACAGCCTTGCAAACATTTCATACAGCTGACAAGCACTACAGGATAGTGGATCTCAACGCACAGCGTATTTGACAAACTTCAGTTCCTCCATGAAATAGCTTGGACACTGCGGATTACTGAAACAGCCCAGCTGGCAAAAAGTGGCGGTTGGTGGCATGTGTGTGATCAACCAGCATGTGTGTGATCAACCAGCCATCTAGGCAAATTGATGGGCAGAATACACCGATCAGCCATAACATTATGACCACCTGCCTAATATTGTGTAGGTCCCCCTTTTGCCGCCAAAACAGCCATGACCCGTCGAGGCATGGGCTCCACTAGACCTCTGAAGGTGTGCTGTGGTATCTGGCACCAAGACGTTAGCAGCAGATCCTTTAAGTCCTGTAAGTTGTGAGGTGGGGCCTCCATGAATCAGAGCTGTGTGTCCAGCACCTCCCACAGATGCTCAATTGGATTGAGATCTGGGAAATTTGGAGGCCAAGTCAACACCTTGAAATCGTTGTTGTGTTCCTCAAACCATTCCTGAACCATTTTTGTTTTGTGGCAGGGCGCATTATCCTGCTGAAAGAGGCCAGTGCCATCAGGGAATACCATTGCCATGAAAGGGTGCTCATGGTCTGCAACAATGCTTAGGTAGGTGGTACGTGTCAAAGTAACATCCACATAGATGGCAGGACCCAAGGTTTCCCAGCAGAGCATTGCCCAAAGCATCACATTGTCTCCACCGGCTTGCCTCCTTCCCATAGTGCATCTTGGTGCCATGTGTTCTACAGGTAAGCGGCCATCCACGTGATATAAAAGGAAACGTGATTAATCAGACTAGGCCACCTTCTTCCATTGCTCCGTGGTCCAGTTCTGATGCTCACGTGCCCATTGTAGGCGCTTTTGGCAGTGGTCCACAGGAGTCAGCATGGGCACCCTGACTGGTCTGCAGCTATGCAGCCCCATACCCAACAAACTGCGATGCACAGTGTGTTCTGACACCTTTCAATCAGTACCAGCATTAACTTTTTCAGCAATTTGAGCTACAGTAGCACGTCTTTTGGACTGGACCACATGGGCCAGCCTTCGCTCCCCACGTGCATCAGTGAGCCTTGGCCACCCATGACCCTGTCGCCGGTTCACCGCTTCTCCTTCCTTGGACCACTTTTGATAGGTACCTAACCACCTCAGACCGGGAACACCCCACAAGGACTGCAGTTTTGGAGATGCTCTGACCCAGTCGTCTAGCCATCACAATTTGGCCCTTGTCAAAGTCGCTCAGATCCTTGCGCTTGCCCATTTTTCCAACTTCTAACACATCAACGTTGAGGACAGAATGTTCACTTGCTGCCTAATATATCACACCCACTGACAGGTGCCATGATAATCAGTGTGATTCACTTTACCTGTCATTGGTCATAATGTTATGGCTGATCGGTGTATATTTCACTGCATTTCACTTCTCTCCTATGTAGGACTTTGGGCTTCTCAAATTGTTAAATTGTATATATATATATATATATATATATATATATATATATATATATATACAGGTGCTGGTCATAAAATTAGAATATCATCAAAAACTTGAGTTATTTCAGTAATTCCATTCAAAAAGTGAAACCTGTATAATGTATACATTCATTCCACACAGACTGATATATTTCAAGTGTTTATAATTTTGATGATTATAACTGACAACTAATGAAAATCCCAAATTCAGTATCTCCGAAAATTAGAATATTATTTAAGACCAATACAAAAAAAGGATTTTTAGAAATGTTGGCCAACTGAAAAGTATGAACATGAAAAGTATGAGCATGTACAGCACTCAATACTTAGTTGGGGCTCCTTTTGCCTGAATTACTGCAGCAATGCGGCGTGGCATGGAGTCGATTAGTCTGTGGCACTGCTCAGGTGTTATGAGAACCCAGGTTGCTCTGATAGTGGCCTTCATTTCTTCTGCATTGTTGGGTCTGGCGTATTGCAGCTTCCTCTTCACAATTCCCCATAGATTTTCTATAGGGTTAAGGTCAGGCGAGTTTGCTGGCCAATTAAGAACAGGGATACCATGGTCCTTAAACCAGGTACTGGTAGCTTTGGCACTGTGTGCAGGTGCCAAGTCCTGTTGGAAAATGAAATCTGCAACTCCATAAAGTTGGTCAGCAGCAGGAAGCATGAAGTGCTCTAAAACTTCCTGGTAGA
>JACXGI010009071.1:8487-31553 GCA_016801175.1 Esox masquinongy
CGCCGAAACGGACGGACAGGCCGACTGACACGCCGAGACGGACGGACAGGCCGACTGACCCCCTGAGACGGACGGACAGGCCGACTGACACGCCGAGACGGACGGACAGGCCGACTGACACGCCGAGACGGACGGACAGGCCGACTGACACGCCGAGACGGACGGACAGGCCGACTGACACGCCGAGACGGACGGACGACTGACTGAGTGGGACAGACTGGAGCAGGTTTGGGCTAGGCTGTGGCCCTCCCTCTGTCCCCTTCCTCTGTGCCGTTTGTGGTCATTGGTCCGAATCAGTAGCTATTGAAGGGGTTGAACGTGGTCCAGCCTCCTGCGTGCCACTCACACTGTGCATTCACCGCGCGCTACACCGCCGTCTGACCCCACAGCACCGTCCGGCATGCTCATGATTCATCGGCTTGCTCCCTCACGGCCGCTTGTCCTCAAAACCTCCCATCTGCACTTCCATCGAAACCAAGTGCAAAGCTGGGTGGAGGAGGGTTAGAGTTAACTGAGAAAAGGGAAGAAAACATGTCACCTAGTGCCGGAAAAGTTATTGATGAATGCTTTCCTTAAAAGCTATACTTTTTAAATGTATTGTTGTTTTTTTACTGCTAATAATTCAGTGTAAAGAATCTCAAAGTTGTGATTAGCTCAGTAAATCAGTCATATCTGATAAACCCATTAGATTGTAAGTCAAAGTTAGAAATGATTGAAAAGCTGTACCGCAGACTTTTTAATTAAAATTTTGTGACAAACTATCACAAGGAGACCGTGCTAGTTGCTTATGCTCTGCGTAACTTGTTGGTGCCTGCAACTGCAACAATAACTTAATGATGAGTCTACATTCCCCTGAGATTTTTTGCATCGTGAAATATGCCCCAGACAGAACCAAGTATATAGAATTAAAAACAGCAGTTGGCTTTTCCTACAAAGGCGAAGGTAATATGAGTCTGGTTATCTGTTGAGTTATACAATTACACTGAAGTGGCATTTGATTTCATTTTTGTGCCGTTTTTGTCTTCTGTAGCCTGTTTTTTTTTCCCATCACAAGCCAAACACTGTCATCTTGCTTGCTTGTCCTATCTACCTACCTACTTCTCAGTTACCTTCCATTAACCATCAAATTTCAGCCAGGACCTGACACTGAATATAAAGTGTCATCTAGAATAATTGCTAATACTTTACATTGAGATGCCCTTTAGAGAACATGCTTTAATGTAAAGTGTTATCGAATTATCTTAGTATGTCAAGATCCTGCAATGAAAGGAGAGGCCTGTGCATGGGCGTAGTAACCCTATAAGAGCCTCTGTTGTCCCAAAGACGTCTGCCGTTTCCTCCATGTCATTGTTTGCCTCATTCGAATGGCACGCTAATGTTCTTCTCAAACATCCTCAATACTCATTTACATTGTAGTCGGTCAATTTAGCAGACACTGTAACCCAGAGTGAATTACAAAAGTATATCGGGTTGAGTGCCTTGCTCAAGGGTACCATAACACATTTGTATCCGTGCCGGATAGGGGTTCAAACCAGCGGCTTTTCAGTTACCAGCCCTAAACTCTAACTGCTAGGTCATCTACCACCGACCCTTTAGAACATTTTTAAAAGTAATTGAATCAAGCAAATATTTTACTGTCCCGTTTTCATTCTGATGTTGAAGTGTAGAGAGGGAGATCAAAAGGAGGGTAAACAGAGCTCCACATTCTGTGAACATTTTACCTATTTTTACAATTCCCATTTTGACTTTCACTGAAGCTGCACAGCCACACATGAACTGCTCATTGGGTTCACAGATGAATAAGTGCAGGTATGAAAAAATCAATGAAGCTTTGCCTTGATCACCCAAATCAGTATTTTTTCATCCATCACAGAAAAGGATGTGAAACATATTAAACTGTAGAGTTCTCTATGATGTATGTTGCCCTCATACTATATACTAGATGTGTGTTCACAGAATAGGCAGAATCCTACCTTTTAGATCTGCCTTCATAACTCAAACGTTCGCTTAAATCCCTCATCAACGTCAGAGGTAGATTTGTGCCAAATGTTGAATTATGTTCAATGATCTTATGGTAGTATTCTGCCCTTTTCTGTACGATAACTGAATGTCAGATGTATATATCAATATCAATTCAATATTTTGATCCGTAGCTTGATTACAAAACAGAATTTACTTGCTAGCTTTACACAGTTGATAACTTCTATCCAAACCGTTTTGTTTTGTACTTCATAAGTATATTTAAAAATCTTTGTGTATTTCTTACACTTTGTTTTAACCAAAGGTACAGTAGATGCTCTTTTTGCTTTCGTACTAATTCCCAACTTTAGTGATGTTTCCTTAAAAAACAAACTATTTTTTGTTTATGTGCATGCCTATTGTTTCGTATGTGGTATACTGCATTCAGATTATTTTGTTTTGTTTTTCCTTCTCACCTATCCACAATGCAATGCTGTCCCCATGACGCACCTCTGCTTGCTGTTACCTGTATGTTAATACGCTTGACTCCCATTGGCCCACTGCCATCATGTGCTCGCTGCCTGCTATTTAAAGACTCAGTCGACTGCCAAAGCAATGAAGCGACCCCTCGAGGCAACTGTAGACCTGGTACTTTGACCTTTCACCTTTTGCTTTGCATGTAGCTTCTTAAACGTACTGTAGCAACTCACGATAATTTTAATTTGGCTTTTTGCTTTTTTAAACTTGTATTATGCAGATAAAAAAACACCAATATGATTATTCTAGTAATTATTTTAGTATTATTTACATTGATCGCATAACAACGATAATATTGTTTACATATAAATTCCCAGTTATCACTTTGTTTGTTACTGTCCTGTAAATCCATCGTTGTTTTATAAGTGCCTTGCTAGATATTGTGTGTAGTTCGTTCATTGTCCCCATGTGGTTATTTAAACCTGAGTTGCCATTATTACTTCTATGTCGTAACTATGTTGTAACTCTGTGCTGTTTTGTTGCTAGTAGCCACAAAAGACCAAGAGCAGTGCGATTTTTCTCGTCTCGTAGAATAGAGAACAGTCATGTGAACGTAGTCATTTCCGAGGCCTCCGCCTCTTTGTGTCTAACGTCTCCTCTCGTTGCCCGGTCCCTCCCCCCTACAGGCGTTCCCCCACGGCTGCCTGCAGCCGCTACCAAAGAGACCGACGCTGGAGAAGAGCAACGGGGCCAGCTCACTCTTTAACCCCAGCATGTTGCACTATCAGCAGGCCTTGGCCAACGCACAGCTGCAGCAGCAGACGGCTTTCTGCGGTTTCCCCACAGGTAGGGAGTACACGCACGGACGCACGCCTTTTTATAAACGTGCACAGAAAACACCCCCCGGTCTTGTACACAGACACGCGCCCATGTAGCATGCCGACATGCATGATACAGATAGAGCTTCCCCAGCACCCCTTGTCCAGGTCGAAGTTCAAGTATATAAACCTTAATGGTTTCCCTCAGGTGAGGAAATGGGACGGCAGACATACATTCTCCTGAAGTTCAAGGCCTGTATCTCTTAAAAACCAACGAGAGTGTTCCAGAGCTTCTCCTGTAGCGGAAATCGAGTCGTCACAAGCACCGTTCAAAGGCAACGCCGAAGAAAATGGCCTTAACACGGCCGTTGTACGCTCGCCTCTAGTAAAAGTGCACCGCCGCTGGGTGCCAGGAGTTAAAGGCACGGATATGCTTTGATCACTGCAGTTACGTGACTGACAGTAGGATATATGACTGTATGGTTGTAGTAGGTGGACCCAGATTTTTAACACCCACTTGTAATACGGTGCGATTCAGGATGTGTTGTCTGATGTTGAACACAGTGGCCCATAGATTCGCTATCCCTCACCATACACGAGAGCAAATTTGCTATCAGTGTTGCTCTCCCGTAGAGGGATCAAAGCCATTCACTGATGGAGGTTCACAACATCTCAAGCTCCCTATGTTTAACTGATTAGAGTACCCTTTAATGCACTTGCCCCATAGTTTTAAGCCTATTAAGGGTGAGGCTACCCTGGTCCCTTGTCCCCATCATCCCTCCCTCCCCTTTAATTGGTATTGTCCTCCATGGCTGCTCCACGGCCGCTCCACCCTCCATCTCATCCACCTTTCTTTCCCAATGTAGGAAGCTGGTTCTCAACAGGCCTGGGTTAAATTAGTATTGCTTTGCCTATGAATAGCTCTGAGAGGGTCTCGCACGGCGCGTTTGGAAGTACTACTTCGTCATTTGAGAGAAAACAAGAGCTGCTTGATTCCGGGTAAAATTCGTTCTCACTGCACAGTCCAGCTGTGATCATCGAAGCCAGTGTTTCTTGAACCCCTCCTCCTCGGAATCCCGTGGCGCTTTGTGATTTATTTGTGGCTCTGAACGAACACACATGATTCACCTTGTCAAAGGCTTGATGAATAGTAGGCATGTTGAATCTGGCGTGCTAGCTCCCGAGTAGAAGAAATTCATAGAAAGGCTGAGTTGAGGTTTGAACACCACTGATCCAAGCATTCAGCCCTTAACCTTCTCTAGCCTGATCCCAGACCTGTGTGCCATCTTGTCAGCTCATATAGCCCTTGTGAAGACTTGCATTTGCTGTTACAGTGAACATAACAGTCAGCAAGTAAGACCTTACTCACAGAATAAACATACTTACCCCGGTCCTGATAAAGGCTCATTTGTCTATTATACACATACATAATTTTTTTTTTGCATTATTTTTTACATGTATTCTACTATTGTCCTCTGAGAATGTTTAGCCATAATGAATATTTTTCCTGTAAGGATTGTTAAGATGTCCAGACATAGTCAGTCTGCACCGTGTGGTCCTGCCACTCACAGGCTAGTGAATCAGTGTAAATGCATGCTTGTTTGTGTAGATAGCTGCCACAGTCTTTAGCCTGGTCCCTGAGCTGATCGTGCCCCCTTGCCGAACCCCGTGCTCCGGGCTACACGGTGCGGACGGATCGGGGACCGGGCTACCACCAGGATGTCTGGCTCTGTACTCTCTAACATGTTTTTTGTCCCCCTCCTCCCCCTTATTAACCCTGTCTGTTCACTCTCCTCCACTGCATGCTCACACAGGGTCAGTGTTGTGCATGACTCCTGCTAGCAGCCTTGGTACGTTCCCACCTTTTCTTAATTCTTTCAAGTGGGATGATCTTTAAAGGGGCGGGGTGATGATCTTTAAAGGGGTGGGGTGTTGTTTGCCCGTAGACGCCGGTCCTGGTTAAGTTTGACATTCCCCTCCCCCCACTGAGTTGAGATCCAAGATCTGTGCCAACCTAGTGTGGTTGGGGTTTTCGTTTCGAAATTCATTCAGTCAACTGACGATTCAAGTTCAGTAATTGGAGGAAGGTTGCCCCATTGGGCTGACTTTTCAATCAGCCGGAAGATGTTTAAAAGCTTTTCCGTTTCTCGTTTTCCTCTCCTGAATTGACTGCCTTCCATTCAAATTGTCCCCGACCATGGTGTTTTGGGGAAACTTCACCACTGAGCCTCTACATTCGGGGAGAGCGAGGGCAGGTGATAGGCTGGGCAAATGTCATCTCTGGGTTATGGGTGTGGTCACGCAGTGGGAGGCCCATTGGATTGTGGGACATTGGACTGGAGGTCATGAGCCTTGTTCTGACCACAGAGTACCACAAACTGGTGGAAACTCCTACAGTTTCAACATGCCGATGATCAGATGATTATGAATCAGTTAAACCTCTGAACTTCAATCGGTTTAGTCTGTGCTTAAGTTCTCAAGTTCCAGAAAGTGCCATAATTATGAATTGTAGAAGTTTTACCATTCGTTATAAGTATAATTATTATTATGAATAAGAAAATAGGCATTCCTAATGATTTGCTTATTGAGCACTTGGTATTGTATTTGTTGCTGTGTTGATTAGGAAAGTTATCAGTTTCCCAGAGAAAAGAAAATGTAACACAATTGGTACAAAAGCTCTCAATTTCAACTGAAATTGTTTTCTAGTTAACCTCAGTCCCTCAATTTCTCTGAACACTCTCTGGGAAAAACTGATTGTCAGGCTAAATTTCCTTACCTGTGATTATAATCAGCCTTCTCCCCCTCTTTTTCTTTCTCCCATGCTGTCTCTCGCTTTTGCATTGTGATGCGCACGCCATCCGCTGGGCTAACCCTAAACGATGGCTTGTCCACCGCTCTTTGTAACATTCACCGTGCCAAAAACAAAACGTCAACCAACCAAAACAAACACCTGTTGCCGTGGTTACCACAATGCCTCCACTGCCTACCTGTTCATTGCTTCCATGCCCCCCCTCCCCCTTCCTGAAAAGTACCCATGATGTACAGTGCTACGCCTGCTACTGTCTCTGCAGCAACAACTCCTGCCACAAGTCTCCCCTACGCAGCAACAGCGCCAGCCAATCAGGTTTGCTCCTTTTTTAAAGCTTTTTTTTTCTCCATCCAATCCCAGAGCTCTCAATAAGTGCTTGACGACCACGGTCCACAGAGAGAGACGCTAGAGCGCCTATCTCCTGTCTTATTGAAAGAGTCAGTTGCTTCTTTCTGTTCTGTGAGCGTGAAGGTGTTGACCACCTAAAGATGCTTAAAACCCTGAACCGCACTGCCACACGGTAAAGCGGACATTTGGCCCAGCCAGGTATCTAATGGTTGAAACGAACCTCCACGTCCTTAAAATATACTGTCCTCTCAGGGAAAGTCATGCATGCTCTACTCTTGCCTAGTACTGTGTTATGTTATTATGCCATGTGCCTAGTGGTTAGATCATCTGACCTGTAACCCAAAGCTTGTTTCCCTTCAATCCCAGAGGCGTGTAAAATCTGAAGGGTAAAATCTGTTGTTCTGTCCCAGAGCAAGGCAGTTGGCCCAAATTGCTTCCAGCTTGTTGCTGTAAACGCCACCTTGTTGCTGTTAACGAGAAAAATTTTCTCAGTCAACTCACCTGGTACAGTAAGGGTAAACAACACCTCCAGTGTTTTTATTGGGGCCGTATCGCCCAATAACCCAGCAAAGCACTTATTCAGAGCTCTCACGTTTGCATAGTAGTAGTTGTGTTGTCTTGTGTTGCATTACTTGCTAGTTTTTGTTTTGCATGTCTTGTTGTTTTTCATCCACTTTACTTTGATGTCGTCTTTTTTCAAGACATAGAGAAAATTATGGCCGGTATATCCGGTTGACACACAATTTGCTACTTACAATATTAACCCCTCTGTCCAACTCCGTGTTGGCTCACGTCAGCATATTCAGATTGTCTCTTACTTACCGTTCTTCTTGACGGGTGATGCATGAGGGCGAAACACCTTGAGGAAATGTGTCGAACGGGATTGCCAATGTCATCTTTATTAATGTAATAGGAGACAGGAAGGGACGTCTCCAGAAACATCTCGAAAAAGGATCCAGTGTAACCGTTACTAGATACTAGTACTGTTACTAGATACTAGTACTGTTACTAGATACTAGTACTGTTAGTAGTTAAGACACTCCAATTCAACTCAGCAGGGTCCAGAAAGGCACTGTTCGGCTTGAAAGCCGGGTGACGCACACCTCAATGGACCTGACAATTACAGCAAACTGCCAAGCAGGCAGAGAGCCCTGCAGCAGACATTTAGCCATTAACCCCACTTAGCCAGCCCTTGGAACGGTGGCCACGTTGCTGGCTGGGTGAGATTTGATTTGCATCTCGGAGGTTCATGAGCTTTCCCAGAAATGCATGATGTCGTCATTCCACGTTCATTAGGACTTCCAGTTTGTTAGGGAGTCATTGTTTAGCGCTGTCCCCTGAATCATTTTTATATTGAGGGATTGTCAGTACAGAAAGATATTGCGGAAGAGGGAAGATCTTCTTTTGGTCATCTACCCCCAAAACATAGTCCTTTTTGCGGCCTACTTAGCATGTCCCACGCTAATAGTTAACATTAGGAGTAGGGGAGAGGAAGCAAATTCTAATTCTAAACTTCATCATGAAGCGCAGCTCCAGACGTTGCCATGACTTCAGGAGATCCCCCTGTGCTTTCTTCTCCTTTTTTGCCCCCTATGAGCTCACTTCCTGTCTGTGAGTCACAACATTTCCTGCCATTGGCATTCAGCTGCTGTAGCAGCGGGGAGCTGCAGGCCCGCTCTTTAAAAATGCATGTGGGACTGAGAGCAGAAGCCGCACTGACGTCTGTCTGCCTCGCCTCGCTCCCTGTCACTCTCTCACCCCCTTCTGATTTACCCTCCCAACAGTATTCTTACTAGCACGTTAACTATTATTAGTGCCTAAACAGTGTTATTACTGTAGGCCTAGCATTACACAGGTTTCTTTGCCATTTTCTTCAAAACTCAGTAATTAGTCCCACTTCCTATTTTGTCTTTCCTCTCTAGACATTTTTGTAACATCGCCATTTTGTAGCCCCTTCTTCTCTGATGGCACCCTGTCCCTTATATAGACATACTGACCCTGGTGCGATCTAGTGCACTATGAAGGGGGATGGTGCTTGGGACTCATTACCTAATAACCACCCCTCCCCCAGCACATCTGAGAGGTTCGTTTGCCATGCCTGCTTTTTAGTGGGGCAGATGACGTTCAGATGTACCACGTAGCGAGCTTAGCTTATCCCAGAGTGTCTGGAGAGAAAGGGAAAGGGGAGGGATTGAGTGCTATGCTCTGATGTTCTGATGTGGATCTCGTCTTCGTCCCTGAGTCGTCATCGCGGCGAGCCAGTGAAACACGTCCCTAATCGTGACGTGAACCTCATTTAGCAGTTTGACTGCGGCCTGGGTCACACAGGAGCTCTAGAGACCACCGCAGACCCTCACACTCCCTGTCTCTCTGGGCGTCAACCGGCCCTGTCGATTCCACATGACCATTGGTTGACGTAGTCAGCTATTAGCTGTGGAGGTTATCTTGAATGACGCACAGCGGACAGTTGATCATAAATTGGAGACTGACGGTTATCTGCAGGTCAATCTTCCCTGCCTAATGGTAAAGTGTGGGCGACCTCTTCTGGCTAAACTGGAAAATACAACATGATAAACAAGGGTTTGTTTTGTCACATTTGTTAGAAGTGTTGGATTAGCCAAAATATTACTTACCAGATGCAGGATGGTTGTACAACGGCTCCTTTTGTGTTCTGCTGTCTGAAATAATGATTTTGTCAATTGCCAATAAGCACACAAATAATCATTACATACAAGCTGTCAGATTTCATCAATTCCATCATCTGGTGTTTGCATCGTTTCTTTAATGGTCGGTCAGACATCCACCCCTGATTTTTGTTGGTATCTGCTGTGGCTCTTTCACTTCCATAGGACTTACTGTCTGATAGTGTTTTGTTCCTGCTTTCTTCATCCGTGACGTCTGTGCTACTTCATATCCCAGCATGCATGCATCTTGTCAGCATGGGCCTGTAACTCGTAGAATGACTAGCAGGGGAATAGTCATTCTATTTCAGTGCTGTAGCTGGCATCGCAGTCCGCACATTAGCCGGCTCATCTACTGCATCTGTCTGCTCTCTGAGCTAAAGCCTCGCTCAGTGCCGCGTTAAGTCATTCATCTGCTCTCTGTGGCCCAGAAACCACTCCCAGACCCTACCACCTTAACAGTAGATTCCAGCCATCCAGTCTTCTCAGTGACTGGTGGGTAGAGGTACGGGGTTGTTTCTAGCCTGGATAACCAGTGGTAACCAATGAAGAGCCAGCAGAGCATCACATACTGTCAATATAACATTTAGCTTTTTGTTGAATTTGTTCTCCCCATCACACAATGTCAATTTTACTTTTAGGTTTTTGTTGAATTTCTTCAGTCTTTTCCTTTTTTTTTACATCACTTGTCATAAAAGCATTTTGAGCCTTAGCATTTTAGGTTCTGCACTGCATACAAGTGTGTTCAGGATTGACTTAGCAGCCTGACGACGACTGTCTCTTTCTCAAATCATCTCTCCTCGATTCCTTGTGCGCTCTCTACTCGCCGCTTTCTCAAGACAATGGAGAAGGAAGGTCAGATAGGAGGGGGACCTTGGACCTTCTCCTCCAATGTGTCTGAGAAGGAGGCGAGGAAACCGAATGGGAGGAATCACGGACAGACGAGCGGAGATTGACCCGATTTAGTTAAAACAAGTTAAAAAGTTGACCTGATGTTTGATCTCCATTTTGTCTTCGTTTACCTCTCCCCTCAGATCATCCTGAAGTAACGGTCAGGAAAAGAATGGAGTGTCAAGAAGCTGCAATACAAAGCCCAAAACAGCCCTTCTGTAAATACTATCTTCCCCCTTCACTAGACCTACATACAGCAACCTGCATGCTAAGAGTGTAATGCTATCAATTAACCATAAGACTTGAGTGCTGTTGTGTAAGACCAACACAACAAGACTTACATGTATTACTAGGAAACTATTGACATGAAAATGACAACGACAAAAAAAGATAAGAATATGTACAGAACTACACACACTTAGTGGAGCGATGTTGACAAATTCATTTTAACGATTGTCTTTTCAATGTAACGTGGGTCCTTTCCTTTTCCATATTTTGGTTATGAAAAGGAACCTTTGCCCTGCACAAAAACACCTAATTTGCAGTATACGAGAAGTAGTGCTGATTGTTAAAACTGCTTAATTGTTTTAAACCAGAGAGTCACAGAGAAGTCCTTGGTCGCAAGTGGCGCTCTTGGCCAAGCTGGATTTGATTGTTTTTACATTTTTGTTTCTTATGTTTAAAAAGAAAAACGAATGTTAGGACAGACGACGATGGGCTTGCGTTTACTCGACTGTCCGCTGAACATGCTCCCCCTAACCCCCAATCACCATCACTCCTTTAAGACCTCGTATAACACTGCCCATTTCCACCACATGCCAATATTTCATCCCTGGAAAAACCGACGGCTTTCTAAATGAAAGGCACTGACAGCTATACAGACGGATGGACTAAAAGACCGGCGGGGATCAGAGTTGACATTGCAGAAAATAGACTTGGAACAGCTCTGTCCACATGCGCCGTATGTGCAATCTGGGTTCTTATGTCCACAAAAAAAGCGACTTTTTGCGTTTTGTTTTTCAGCTTGTTTAAATTGTATGTTTTTATGTCAGATGGGTGCTGACTTTGGGCTAGGGAGGTATTTGTGCATGCAGTTGGTTGGGAGCCTCAAAGGGGTCAGTGTTTAGGAGAGTTCTACTGGCCATCAGGGAGTGCTACTAGCCTGTGTGAGCTCCAGTTTGTGTGCCAAGGGCTTAACAAAAGCTTGCGAGTGGCCGAAAGGATGGTGGGTCAAGCCATGGATGAACGGACTGTCAATCCACAAGATTCCACCAGAGGGCCTGAGTCAAGACCACGAGGGGGGGGGGGGGATTGGGGTGGTGGGGCTAGAACGAGGGAAGATGGGGTGGGGGCCAGAAAGGAACGAAAGTGCTATGACTCAAAAGGTGCATTTGGCGATGCTCGCCATCGTCGCAGGATGACCTGAACTTATTGACTGGAGGGCTATCTGTGACTGTCGGTCGTCACCCTGCTATCACCGAGAATCCTGTTTCCATTAAAAAAAAACTGTAGAAGTGCCTAAAAATCCTTTAACTTTACAACACCACAAGCATCTGGAGAAACTTTATGTAAAAAAAAAAAATAGAATATATACTCTGGATGGTAAAGCAAAGCTCCCCCCCAAAAAAAGAATCACATGCCATGGTTAAAGCAGTACTCTAGTGTTCTTGTAAGCATATTTAAACGTCAGAAAGTAACTTTCTGGAGAAAAAAAAAACTAATCAAGATGGCTTGGTAGAATGTTTGATAAATATTTAATAATGTAATATTGTTTTTACCATGAGTTTTTAGTAGTTTACATTGGAAAAATGATTGAGAAGATGGGAATTGTATTGTGAATTGTAGTGTATGTGTCTTACTTGGAGAGTTTATATTCATGGTTGTAGCAATGTATTCTAAATGATTTCAGTTTGTTTCGTTTGATGTAAAGCATCACAGTATGTCACCAGAACAATCAGTTATTTTCATGCCATACTATATTTTTTGTGAACTAGCATTGTTTAAGGACAAGCTCCATGCTATTACGTAAGGTTTTCTGAGAGTGTACTTTGACTCAATCAAGTTTCTTCATACAACACATTCTGTTATTATACACATTTCTTTATAACTCACTGTCAGTTATTTTCCCTGTCTGTGTTCAACAACTCTAATCAGAATCATGATGCTTTCATCATGGTGCTTGATCAACACAGACAGTCCACAACAAGATACCTTTGGTTCAGAAAGAAAGGCACAGGCTTTTTTAGGTTTCGTTTTTCTTTTTGTTTCATTCCCAAAAGTTACAGTTTTAATGTAATTTTCGGTGAAAGTTCATCCATGATTGTTTGTAATCTTACTTTACGGTTTTGTCGAAATTGAGTTGGGATGATGTTGTAACCTATTCTATTTTGAAATGAATGTAATTTATTAAGCAGTGTGACGTTCTGCACGGTGGTCCCTACAAGGTCTGGCCTCATTTGGTCAGCCAATGAGATGCAGATTGGGAGGAAGGAGGTGGAGTCTTAAGGTCACTAATGGAAAGCTACTGGATCTCTCGCCTTGTCATCAACACAGGTCATCGCATTGCAGTAATGAGCAAGGCTTTAGAATTGCTTGTATTGTAAAAACAAAAACAAAAAATAAACAAAAAAAGTTTATTGTATAGGTGAAATTTTACCAAAAAAAGAAAATTTTAAAAATATGTACTTTTCACTCTAGTATGATAGTATTTCATAACAATATTATGTTGTTGCTGTGGCACCCTAATGTTGCAATGACTAAAGTTCGGTATTTTTGTAAATGATGTAATCATTATGTTTTTTTCTAGAACACTGTACACAACAGTAGATTGTAAAGCAGATTTGAACCTTATTTGTTGTGATTATGATAATAATTTGAATTAGCAAACTCTGTAAAGGTTTAAATTTAACACTTAAGCTGTTATAGACAAAGTTACCAATGATATTTAGGATACAATTATAACAATTTATCTATTAATTGAATAGTTAAGATGTATAACTTTCCCTCTGAAAGGACCACTGGTTTCATGCACACTAATGGAAAAATATGTATGAAAGTAGTTAGATTGATTATCATCCAGAGCTAAGGATTGTGCTTCCTTCCAGTAAAGGAAAACATTTCATTCTAACCTTTGCAAATTGCATGGGTTTGGTACATCAGTAATTCTGTTAAATTATCACTACCAGTTAATATTTGACAGATAACCTTTATAGAGCATCTTGCATGAAAAAAAACATTGTTTTTATTAATAAACGATAACTTACTGAATGTTTCTAGAAAACCACAAAAATATTCTGCACAAGACAAAGAAAAATCAAGTTCTAAGATGGGTTCAGTAAAGTCAGTGAAAATTGTGTTGAAATGGGCTGACATTGAAATATGAAGCACTTTCTGAGCAGTTGGTTCAACTGAACAGACACAGCTTATCCAAACACTTTGCCTTATCTTTAGTCCATCGTGCTTAAGGTTTTATGTTCCAGAGCTGTTAAAAAGAAACTATTTAAAAATACTTCTTCAATTCGTCATATATATATATATATATATATATATATATAATATGAAATATTGTTTTCTGTTTTTTTCAGAATTTTTTTTATGGTGAAGCCGAAAAGATAAAACTCTGTACAGAAGCAGTCTCATCTTCTTTAGCCTCTTAAAACACACATCATTTCTTACTAAGTGGTCTAACCCAGTTTGATCCATCCAACCAATCCAGCCAGGTCAGATGAGGTATTTCTTCAAGCAAGGAATGAAGGAAGCATGCATTGTTGAAAGTATTGGATAGGACCAATATTCTCCTTGTTGCATGCTTGATGATTAAAGCTGTGGCCCACATACCCTGCTGAATAGTCACTGGAAGGACTGCAACCAAGGCTGTATTCGCTAAGGAGCAAACAGAAAGCAAAAGTCCCAAAACAGGAAGGTCTGCTTAATCTTTTTTTCTGTGGCAAAACATTTTGCTTTAGTTTACAATAATTTGATCCAGGTAATCAATTTAGATTGATTTTGCCATCGAAAAAGGAAGTGTCCCATCTATATTGAAAAAAGATAACCAGACTCAAATTGGACTATTAGTTTCGATTTAACCATTTTTCAATGTTTTCTTTGTGCATATATTTTGTGCTATTTTATGTTACTATAGTCAAATGTTTTGGTTCCATCAAGATAGTGTGAAATCTATTGAAATAAAGAAAAAAGGAAAGGTTGTTTATCGAGTTTATTTATCTAAATAATAACTTTTAAATGCGGTTGTCTCTCAGTTGAATGCAGAGTTGAACACTGCTCTGCATCAGTGTCTGCTATAAAGGACACAACATTTGAAACTGGAATAGGGCTGTTATGGGGACACTGAGTGACATGACTTACTGTAGGCCTCCACCAGATTCTTGTTGTTTGATGTCGCCACAGAGGTCTGGGAGCAACAGTCATCCCATAGTGCCGGGGCGGCCAACTGCCAAGAACGACGACCCCGGGTAGGGATGTCGATTTTGAGCATTCCCTGAAGGTTTGGAGGGGAAGCTCCCCTTTTTGCTCAGTAGGCAAGCCCCATGTCTTTATAGCAGATCCAAGCTTCAACTGGAAGCCAGTGTAGTGTGAGGAGGAGCAGGATGACATGGGATTATTTGGAAAGTTTGAACATCAGGAGTGTCGCAGCATTATGGATACGTTGTGGGTTTTTCCCCAATTAATAGTTTATGTTGTATTTGTTAGCAGTACACGTGTCAACTGTATGTCTGACAACTGGCACTTTGATAGTTGAGTTTTCAAAGCAACACGAGGCAGCTAACAAGTTCCAAATAGTCAATGCCTAAATTGCAGGTTCATTGGTCATAAAACGTTTACAGTTATTCAGTGTGTCAAGGGGTATGTACAGTCTTAAAAATCATCACAGAATATTCCAAACATGGACAGATTGCATTGGCAAAAAGGAAAAGTCAAAGCTGACAGACAGGTATCGATGGACACTTAAAAGGATAGTTTATCAATGCTCCAAAAGCACAGCCTCAAAAGATTTCCACAGAATTCATCAGCACCTCTGTGACCCAGTCGCAAGAAAAACTGTTGCCCTGTCCTCCAAATTCCCCAGATCTCAATCCGATCAAGCATCTTTGGGATGTTTTGGACCAACAAGTCCAATCCACTTGCAATTTACAGGGCTTGAAGGATCTACTGTTAATGTCTTGGGAATGTCGTATTATATGATACCAGCTGACACCTTCAGGGGTCTTGTAGAGTCCATGCATGCCTCAGTGGGTCGGTGCGGATTTAGTGGCACGCGGAGGACCAACAGCATATTGTGCAGGTGGTCATAATGTTTTGGCTCATCAGTGTATATTTCAAGACTAGCATATGAATAATTTATTCATTTAAAATGAATATTTACTTGTTCCTTCCGGCAACTTTGATAGAAATTCCCTTGTTACATTATCAGACTATTCCTCAGGTCATGTCAGTTTCAGGAAGGGATTGCAACTGCTTGCTTGAAACAGCATGGCCTGAGCGGGAGTGAATCCTGTTCTTTTCTTTTTTTGTTTTGGATGTTTCACAGATAGGGACTCAATATGTCAACCCTGTTACCCTGAACTCACAATGTCATTTACTTTTCACCTTACTTTTCAAAATCATTGTTTTAAACTACTAAAAACCTGTCATCAGTGCTGCCCATGTGGTCTCATTAGTTCCTTCACAGGGCTAGTGAGGACTAGTTAAGACTTAAATCCTCTACCCTGTTAACTTTTGAAAGTTTTGTTTCTGTATACTAGGGAGCTAGTTTCTTTTTGCATATTTGGGTTTTTTTTTTCAAATTTTGTGACCACATTTAAGGTGTTGCACAGGGTTAAGTTCAGATCCTCAGTTAGATTCATGACAGATTAATTTACTCTGAAATCCTTGTGTAGTTGGAGGGAATCTAGAAAAAGTTTAACAAAATCTTTGGGTTGTTTGAGAATTTATATTACAGGTTTTAAGTGTGTTTTGATGGTGAACATTATGAAATAGTGATCCAATATTCCAGTATTATGAGGAAAAACTGTTGGATCCACAATACCTTTTTTACAGGAAAACACTAGGTTTAAGTAATGATTCTGGTAAAATGTCCCAAAACCCTAATTGTGGCTCCACGGGCCTTTTTGAGAGGGTCATTGGATTTCTCCATGTGAATATGGAAGTCGCCAAAAATGTAAAGGTAAGGTCTGATAAGAACTCCGGGATGTAATTAAGGAATGCTGTGTACTCCCCATTGGCTGTAAATAGTAGCTATGAAAAATGAATGAGTAGGTTGTATAGCTTTTGTGACAAAACCCTCAGAAGACAGAAACTCAGTCATTTGTTAGTGTAAATTGATATTTGATGTTGTCAATAAACTCCTCAAAAAAATGAAAGGAACACAATCATCACAGTATAACACCAAGTCAATGAAACTTCAGGGATATCAATCTATCCAGTTAGAAAGAATTAGCGATTGTGAACCAATGTCACCTGTTTTGGTGCAAATGAAAGTGAGAGGTGCACTAGAGAGGCAACAGCAAGACAACCCCCAAAAAGGGAATGGTTTTGCAGGTGGTGGCCACAGACAATTGCTCTCTCCTTATCCTCCCTGACCTCTAATTTTGTGTTTTGCTAGTATCCTTGTCACTACTGGTAGCATGAGGCGGTACCTGCAGCCCTTTCAGGTTGCACAGCTCCTCCAGGATGGCACATCCATATGTGCCGTTGCAAGGTTTGCTGTGTGTCCCAGTACAGTCTCAAGAGCATGGAGGAGATACCAGGAGGCAGGCCATTAAACGAGGAGAGCTGGACAGGGCCGTAGAAGGGCATCAACCCAGCAGCAGGGCCGGTCTCTTCTCCTTTGTGCGAGGAGGAACAGGAGGAGCACTGCCAGAGTCCTATAAAATGACCTCCAGCGGGCTACTGGTGTGCATGTTTCTGACCAAATTGTCATTTTCCGACGACAATTTACTTTCATTTTCCGTGTGAGTTTGAATCCAGCCCCCAATCAGTTGGTGATTTTGGTTTCCGTTGACCATTGTTATATCATTTTGTTCTCAACGAATTACACAATGAACAATAAAGATGTTGATCTTTAATATATTTTGTTCATCTGATATATTTCTAACAGTCTGATTTTGAGATGCATGGTATAATTTCTTTGTCGGGTATATGTCCGAAAGTGGGAAGGGCTTTATTCTAGTCAAATTATGGTGAACACCACATTGTTTGACTTTACTCAACCTATATCTACAGTCTCAGTGGAGAAAACTAAGCTGACCACTCTGACTATGTTAGCGATGGACTCTACCAAACCTAGTAGGCTTGCTAACAGCCTGCTTCCTGACCTGCACCCTATCTCATCGTGAGGCTACAGGTGTTAGGCTCCTGTCTATCTTCCTGGACAAAAATGGAGCACCACTCTATTTTGGATCGAGTCCACCAACCTTCAGTAGGTCAGGCTTGGCTCTTTTTCTTGTTGAATCCCAGAAACCAAACCAGTTATCTACAAACTCTATCTCCTGCGATCGGCAGAACTCAGTTATTTGTCGGCAGTTGTGAGAGTCTGCTGTAGATCTCAACACTAACCATAAGTCTGAGGTGGCCAGAAACAATTACTTAAAGCTGACACATACAGCTCTGGAAAAAATTAAAGAGACCACTGCAAAATTCTCAGTTCCTCTGGATTTACTATTCATAGGTATGTGTTTGAGTAATATGATCAGTTTTGTTTTATTCTATAAACTACTGACAACATTACTCCCAAATTCCAAATAAGAATATTGTTAGAGTATTTATTTGTAGAAAATAACAACTGGTCAAAATAACCAAAAAAAATATGCATTGTTTTCGGACCTCAAATAATGCAAAGAAAACAAATTCATATTCATTTTTCAACAACAAAATACTAATGTTTTAACTTAGGATGAGTTCAGAAATCAATTCTATTTGGTGGAATAACCCTGATTTTTAATCACAGCTTTCATGCGTCTTGGCATGCTCTCCACCTGTCTGTCACATTGCTGTTGGTTGACGTTCTGCCACTCCTGGCACAAAAATTCAAGTAGCTCGGCTTTGTTTGATGGCTTGTGACCATCCATCTTCCTCTTGATCAAATTCCAGAGGTTTTCAATGGGATTCAGGTCTGGAGATTGGGCTGGCCATGACAGAGTCTTGATCTGGTGGTCCTCCATCCACACCTTGGTTGACCTGGCTGTGTGGCATGGAGCATTGTCTTGCTGGAAAAACCAATTCTCAGAGTTGGGGTACATTGTCAGAGCAGAAGGAAGCAGGTGTTCTTCCAGGATAACCTTGTACTTGGGCTTGATTCATGCGTCCTTCACAAAGGCAAATCTGCCCGATTCCAGCCTTGCTGAAGCATCCCCAGATCATCGCCGATCCTCCACCAAATTTCACAGTGGATGCGAGACACTGTGGCTTGTAGGCCTCTCCAGGTCTCCGTCTAACCATTAGACGACCAGGTGTTAGGCAAAGCTGAAAATTTGACTCCTCAGAGAAGATGACCTTACTCCAATCCTTATAGTCTTTTGCAAACTTCAGCCTGGCTCTTCTTTGCTTCTCATTAATGAAGGGCTTTTTTCTAGCTTTGCATGACTTGCTGGTCCAATTGCAAGAGGATAGTGATGACCACAGTAGTGGTTTTTATACTATTCCTCATAAAATTAGATTTGGTTCAGGTAATCACCTAATCAGTACCTCAAGTAAAATGAGGTGTGCCTGTGTTGGAATTTGTAGAGATGCTGATTTAAGAAAAATTAGGAGTGGTCTCTTAATTTTTTCCAGAGCTGTATTCCCAGCTAGTTTACACGCTGAAACTATGTTCTGCTTTGTAATCTCATACTGTTTCATCCTAACATTGTTAGATATCTATGAACTCTCTATAGTTGCCAGTTTTAGACCTTCGCCTGCACCAACCACAGATTGTTCTTTATGTAAGTAGCCTTACCTTTAAGTTAAAGCTACAGATTTGCACTTTAGCACCACAGTGTACCACCTAAAATCCAAAGTGCTGGAAAACAGAGCAAAATACTTCTGAAAACTGTATGTAGGACCAGGCCGAGCAACCTAGCAACCATTAAAAATGCTCTAAATTTCCATGAAAATGAGTAAATCAGGTCAGAAGAAAAGTAAGTATTTAGAGATGCATCCACAAGTTAAAGTAAACACCAAAAACCTGTTTTATGTGTATTTACTGACTAAATGTCTCACTCATGACTGACTCAATGAATGGAGGTTGTCATTTTTCTGTCTTATCCAAATCAGGACTTTTCATCCAACTTGACTCTGATTTATGTAGTTAGATGCCTTTGTACGTTTTTCTTGTGAGATACTGTTGGGCAAAGATATTGTTATTGTCTGAGACTCCACTTTATTTTGTATTCTTTCCCTGAAATAAAAAAAAAAATTTAATTTATGGAACTCAATGCAAGAAGTTTTACATTTTAAATTGAAACAACTTTATTTAGTGTCAATGTACAACTATTAAAAAAGTAGAAATCATAGTTAACTACAAAAAAACAATGCAATTACATTGTTACTTTTTTTGTTCCACAGTCCACACTTAACATAGAATACATATTTTTCAAAACCCAATGTAAAATGTTCTTGCTCAAGACAGGTCATGAAAACCACAGTAATTATATGCGGTTCACTTTATTATGGCAATGCAGTAGTATGTGTGCAGAAAGTTAACGCCATAGTAGTGTAAATATATATTTTTAAAAAAGTAAAATATTTTTTGTTAACTACCTTCTTGGGAATTAAATGTGAAACACGGAAAGTATTTGGAACTGTTAGGCTGAAGACTATGTGACACTGGAAGGCTAATTATGAATTATCCTGAGAACCTCCATTGGAGTGAACAAGCAAGCAAGTTTATATAGCACAATTCATACACAGAAGCAATTCAATGTGGTTTAAAAAGAAAAAATATAAAAATACAATAGCATAAAAACATATACACAAATGAAAACATCAAAACAACATCATAATAATAAAAAATAAAAGAATAAAATAGAAAAAGAATAAAAACAGGATGAAAACATAGGAAGCTATAAAAGCTGTAAGGCCTAAACAGCGCGGTTAAGTTTAAGTGCGAGAAGAACACAAAGATATTCTTATTATGCTCCTCCAAGTAGAGTTGCTCTTGGGGAAAGTTATAGGCATGACCAAGATTTTTGCCTGAAATATTTTTTGTCTGGAATATGTGGACTACATGTTTCTAACTGGTTAGATAGGAACTCGGTTGTCTTTTTTATGCTGTTTTTCTTTTGCTCCTGGATCAGCTTCTGGATCTGGGCCTTGTTCAGAGGTTTAGGTGAGTCACTGCAGGACACCATGATGTTCATGTCTGTCGCTGGCACCTGAAAGTAACCTTTGCCTTCTATGAACTGGAATTATTTTTTGCAGAACCAGCTTGAATGGGAGATGAATATATGGACAGACTAACACACCCAGTCATACTTTTTTCCCAGCTCCTTCAGAATGACATCGGCCAGGTCGTGTTCAGCCAGGTCCTTGCCAGTGTTTCCTGAGAAGGCTGTAGTGGAGTGTTTGATAAACCTTTTGACATCCCCTTCAGCCTGCTTGGGGAAGCTAGTGATGCAATCCTCGATGACAGCATTAATTTTCAACTGAACCTCTTCCATGTTTTTTTCCAGTATTGAAGTTTCTCTGTAGCCCATAAGAGCAGTGTAACCCATCACAACGGTGATGCCCATGCAAAAGAGATTCTTCAGTATGGCACAGAATTCTTCCATAGCTCATCGACTTTTTTCACACTGTCTCGCATGATCTCCAACACTGATTCTGCAGAACTTCTGATCACAGCGTCGTAGAGGCTGTGTAGATTTTTCTTGCCACCTGTTGTGTCATAATGCTGCATGAAAAGATCTATCATTAAATCTCTGGGCCTATCAATATTGAGGATGTCCATGTACTTGCTGAACAGGTTGTTGATATTCTCCTCACCAGGAAAGAAGGTAGTTTTCATTGCACTCTGCTTGATCACACTGTTAATCAACTTATTCTCCTCTGAAGCAACATCCAGGCGTTCACAAACTTTCTGGAACTGCTTCTTTATGGACATAGCTTCATCTTTCCCTGAATGTTCCAGGGCCAATTTTACAAAAAACTAACATACTTGCTAACATCTCAGCCCCCTGCTGAAACACTTCCATTACATTCAATATTATGATCTTGTTCTCTGCAATTGTCTTCAGGAACTGTTTTATTTACATTCAGCATGATAGGGTCGGTTTCCCGGACCCAGGTTAAACCTTGTCCACAACTGAAAATAAATTCCAGTGGAGATTTTCTGTTGAGCTTAATCTTTAGTCCAGGAGTATGCTTAATCTGTGACTGGGAAACTATGGGATGAAGTCTATGTTCTAGGAAATTAGACTTTACTAAACTGAAAACCTTCTATTAACACTTAAAGATGCAGTCTTGGACGTTTGCGATTAACCAAATAATGTTTTAACTTCTTATTTTCAGATGGTGTAATGATTAGTGGGAGACAGACTAGAACCCAGATGCAGAACTCAGTAGACATAATTTCATTTAAACGGTTAAGCTTCCAGCTTTTGAGACTATTGTTCCCATCATGGAACACAAGGATATGAAACAATAACGCCAGACAAACAACAAAACCAAACTAAATAGTGGGGGTTATTGTGCAATGCAAAACAGAGGAGGGGGGAAACTGGTACTCCCGGCTGGTGATCAGTAGGAGGGAGAGATGAAAGCCAAGGGGGTTGCAATGCCACAGGTGGAGTCGTTACAGCTGGAATTGTAATATGTTGTTTATGTGTGCATAATCTATAAGTAGAGTCACTTTCATATCTCAATTAGCTATGAAAATATAAGTTTTAAAGTGAGCGTTTTTGATGACATGGGCACAAATCTGCACATACATGACATAGTACATAATATTCCAGGACCATTTGGTCTTGACAGAACTGTTACAACCAGTAGCCAAAAATCACAGACTGTGGCTTTAAAGAAATAAAGATCCATTAGAAATATTGACAAAGAAGTTCAAAATCAAATAAATTATCAACTGCAATAACAAGTCTTGATCTAGCCCGACCTTAATTGATTACATCTGTCCCTGTTTCTGAAGTTAAGTAGATTTGTTTTGGTATTAATGGACTGTTGCCTGCTTCCTTCTCTCAAACTTTCAACTTGATTGAATGTTGCTGGCCTTACAGTGAGCTGATAAAGAGAGAGAAGGAACACATTTCAGTACACAAAGCAAAGCCTGTTGGGATTACAGCTAAACACACACAGTAAACAAACATGCAAAGGGTGATATCTGTACTCCCAGCGAGGGAATATGTGTACTCCCCAGTTTATTAATATTATGACCTTGATTTTATAAATGCTTCATAATGCCTTCATGAACCCTTTGTAAGCACTACATAAATGCCTTACACAGCATTTGTAACTGAATGCCATTTATAAAGTGTCCTTAATATATAACAATGGACCTACAGCAAATAGTTAATAGCTCTCTGCAATCAGGCATTTTCCCAACGTCTCTAAAAACAGCTGCCATTAAGCCCCTATTAAAAAAGAGAACACTGGATGCATCTACAATGAACAACTATAGACCTGTATCAAATCTCCCTTTTATAGCCAAGATCATTGAGAAGGTTGTCTTCAATCAACTCAGCAATTTTGTGACCTCAAGCGGTCTCTTAGACAAATTTCAGTCAGGTTTCCGACCTCACCACAGTACTGAAACGGCCCTGATTAAAGTTTTAAATGATATACGGCTGAATACTGATTCTCATAAAATAACTGTTCTGGTTCTATTAGATCTCAGTGCAGCATTTGACACTGTAGATCATAGAACACTTACAGATAGGCTAGAAAATTGGGTAGGACTCTCCGGGACAGTCCTTGATTGGTTCAGATCTTATCTAGATGGCCGGAGTTACTTTGTCACCATTGGTAATCATGAATCTGATAGGGTGGCTATGACATGCGGAGTTCCACAGGGATCAGTTCTCGGACCGCTTCGGTTCAATCTCTATATGTTACCTCTGGGCCAAATTCTACAGAACAACAACA
>JACXGI010009072.1:0-31479 GCA_016801175.1 Esox masquinongy
AGGGCCGTAGTATCATGGTAACAGCCGAGGGCAGTAGTATCATGGTAACAGCTAAGGGCATTAGTATCATAGTAACAGCTAAGGACATTAGTTTTATGGTAACAGCTAAGGGCTGTAACATCATGGTAACAGCTAAGGGCTGTAACATCATGGTAACAGCTAAGGGCCTTAATATCATGGTAACTTTGTGTTAAAATAAGCAAAATACATTTAATCTTGTAGATTCTTCTAGTTGAGAGAATGCCAAGAATGCGCAAAGCTGTCATCAAGGCAAAGAGTGGCTCCTTTGAAGAATCTAAAATAAAAACATTTTCATTTGTTTAAGACTTTTTTGGTTACTACATGATTCCATATATGTCATTTCATAATTTCGGATGTATCCACTATAATGATGACAATGTGGAAAATAGTAAAAATAAACAATATCCTTAAAAATATAAAGTGAGTATAACATTTTGACTGTAGTACATAACGGCTTTCAAACGAATCAGTATTAAGGGTTCCAAATGTAATTGCACGATTTGGGGGTTTTCAAGCATGAATGCTCCCCATCTTCCCTGGCCTACACTGCATCATGACAAAATGCCACAGGCCATCAGAACAGTCTGACTCAGTGAGGCGTACCCCAGCATGTTTCCTACACTGGACAGCAGGAGAGGCAGACTGTTCTCCGCTCAGGGCTTGAGTGACAGGAGCGTTAAGTCAAGTAGCAGGGATAAACAGCTCTGTGCCCCCTCCCCCACCAAGACCCCTGGCCCATTATTGGAACACATTTGGGGGACCCTGACCAGGTGAATTGTAGGTAGTGGTTATGCTTAGAAGGCCATGGACACACGGCTATGCTGCATTGGTAGACTCAGGAGAGTGTGTGTGTGTGTGACAGGGCCAGCAGAGCGGAAGGCATGGGAACAGATGGAGGAGCCCTAGAATAAAAAGGGCTGGAGGGAGAGAGGGAAGGAGGGCGGGAGGTTTTAAATTAATGAAGAGTGCAACACTTAATCAAGTCCTAACCCAGGAGTCGGCCATCACTAGGGGCTCCGGCTGGGTGCTCTGCTGGGTTGTCGTGGAAACCAAAGGCACCAGTGTGTGAACAGCAATGGCTTTTGCAAAAGCACCCTGGATCATCCAGTTTACTCAGGTGTGTCTGAAATATAACTAATGTAATAAATCTGTCAGGGCGAGCAAGCCAGGCGGACGCTGCGTGAGTGCGCACGCACGCACACACACATACATGCACGCCATGGGTATTGGTGTATAGCATCAGCTGCTAACAGACTGCAGTCTGATACTGACACAGAACCCCCCCCCCCGCCCCACACATACCCCCCTATAATGAAGAGCTTAAGCAGTTTTGTGCACTGAGAGACCTCATATACCAAAAAGACAAAAACATCCCATTGCTTTTGGCAACGGTCTAAGATCCTGGTACTTCTTCACTCTCAAACTCACCCGGATAGTAATGTCATGGTTTAACACACAAACAGCCAAGTGTGTTCATGCTGAAATGTAGGAGGGGAAGGGAGTTGAGACTAGCACTGAGAGTGAGTGGGGGTCAAGAGTTAGCAAACACACATGCAGGCAGTGTGGCCCCGATCTGGGTATTTTCAGCATCTACCTCCCCTGTTCTATTGCAACCCACCATGTCCATGTCGTGGTAATGTAAGTAGTACTTTGTGGCGGTCTCCCTGTAGGTCAGGGGGGTATGGGCCGACCCGATTCCGGTGGATCCACTGCCCTCCTCTGTACCTTCACCTGCCTGATCCTCAACGTCTTCATTCAATAGGACCATTTCGGTTCGGAAAAGAGGCTGGAAAAAAACATGTTATTTAAAATAAATTCTTACTACTTACAATGTAGACATTCTTTTGTTTTCTGCCTGTCTAACAAGGTACTTACAAATCTGCGATCGATGGATCGTTTGAGGTAGCAGGGGTTGTTGAAAAGGTTAGGTAGCAGAACCATTATCACATCTCCCAGCGAGTCTGAAGTCACAGCTGTGTTCAGCCAATCAGAGATGGACAAGCTCTGCAGAAATACCAAGACAGACCAATCAACACAAGGAACGGGTTTGGGTCAATAGATGGTGCCGATCTGAAAGGATTTAATAGGTTTATGTAATCTGCAGAAATCAAGGGAGAACCGTGAGTTCATTGCATCTCTATGTCCGACCTTCTGACTTACCCACATAGTCCCTTTCCGAGGCACCAGAAAAAGTGGCTTGAAGCCAAGGTACCCTGAGTCAAAGTAATTGAGTCCATGTTGGCCAAACCTGGAGGGGGACATGTGAAATAAATAAATAGAAATAACAAACAGCAAAATGCCAGAGAAAGTAACACTCCTCGCAAGCTATTGATTACACAAGCCAAGAGCACAAGGACAGGTCAGACAGGAAGGGCGGAGATGAAAATGTGGAGGCATGGCCAGATTCCTCTCAGTTCCACCACTCACAATGTGCCTTGATCTAGATGGAGCAAAGCTACACAAAAGTGTTTGCCTTAGCTGTCTTACTAACGACCTCCATTTCTGTCATTACTGACAGTGACTGATAAACCTTCACCTCAAAATGAGACCGTTTCATGTTAGATCCCACATTTCCAAGGCATTGAATTAACTGATCATTGATCATGACCTTGATGTGTTTGAACTGACCGCCGTCCTCTGTTGGACCTGTCGGCACAATTCTGTCACAGTGACAGCTAGGATTTGAAGAGCTGGTCACGCAGACTAGAAAAGCAAAAAATAAAATACGTATCTGAACAGGATTTGAAGTGGAGTGTAAAAAAGGACTCACGTGCCATAGGTGCTCTCCTGTGAGACAAAGACCCCAGCCCAGTGGAGAGGCCAAGCAGCCTCAGTGGAGAGGAAACGCTTGAAGGACTGACAGGGCTCCCAGGTCCTCCTCAGGTCCCACATCTTCACCATTCTGTCGTCGCCCGCGGTCACCATCAGGTCTCTGAGATGGGGGAGGAGTAGAGGAGAGTGTGGGAGAGATTTGGGGTAAGGGTTAGGGTTAGATAAGGAGAGGACAAGGAGAGGGGATGGAGTCGAGGTTGGGAGGACAGGAGAGTCATTACTGGGCCTGATGAAGTGTAAAAAAGGTGAAGATGGGAGTCTAACTACAAAACAGAGGGAAAGGAGGCTCCAGTCTGCCTGCCCAGTATCCAGTACAGTAGATCTCTCCTGTCCTTCATTAGATCCTGGCATGTCTCATGGATGCCTGTGGTTTGTGCCCTGTCAAACAACCCTGAGACAGGAACTCCATAAGAACAGCTCATGGACTGCAGCATCACTAGCTGTTACAGCCCTTCGCTGGTACACTCTGACCGCCCTTCGCTGGTACACCCTGACCGCCCTTCGCTGGTACACCCTGACCGCCCTTCGCTGGTACACCCTGACCGCCCTTCGCTGGTACACCCTGACCGCCCTTCGCTGGTACACTCTGACCGCCCTTCGCTGGTACACCCTGACCGCCCTTCGCTGGTACACCCATTGCCGAGGTAGTCGGCAATGTGAGCGAGCGTTTCCTCTGATGTGTTGGCTCATGGACTGGAGCATCACTAGCTGTTACGGCCCTTCGCCGTCAGAGCTCTATGGAGCTCCTGGTTACGGGATGGGGGATGAAGAAGCAGGTGGGGTGATCGGACGGGTTTAGGAGGAAGCCTGTGGTGATCTCGACTGCAGGAGCTGTTTTAGTGGCGGCACAAGGTCATACAATGGGATTGGGAGAAAGAATGGGTAAAGAAAAGAAAGATGCAATGAAGGGTATATATGCATCAATAATACACCAAATAAATCCCCAGACCAAGGGGCAGTTGGCATCTGTTCAGTGAATATGAAATGACTAACCATCCATTTCCTGTCTCCACTCCCCGGGAGGCAATTGTGACTGAGTTTCACCCGACTGTGTTTATTATAATTGCAGAGCTGTAACTGTCATTATGAGCTGTGGGTGTGCATGTGTAAGATGGTGTGTTTACTGTAAATCCAGAGCTGGGGGGGGGGGTTGCCAAATTAGCTTGTCCCCAGCTGCCTGCCATCCTACTCTGCAGTAGACTCGACAGCCATACGGCGCGGCACCGATCTAACAGCCGGAAGATCAATGCCTTTTCCGGTCCACGGGTTTACTCGATTGTCGGCTACATGTTCAGACCGTCCGCAGAGTCTTTGTAGTCACCCTATGCATTAACGTTACGCTGCTCTGAAATAATAGCACAAGGACTTTTCACTACAGCGTGGGCTCAGTCGGCCGTGACATCGGGACCCACTTCAGAACCCATCGGTCAGAGGCCCGACGAGCCCCCTCGCTCGGAGTGGCCCCGGTTACCTGGAGGCGTGGCAGAAGCTGAGAGCGCGGGCGCCGTCGTCGTGGGCCATGAAGCAGTGGTATGGGTAGAGGGTGTGGGAGCGGTCAGGAGCACGCACTCGCTGTAGAGCAGACCGGCTGGACAGGTCCCACAGCACCACCGTGCCTGCAGGACAAACACAACAGGAGGTCAACTCCGGGCTGAAACGTCACGGCCAGACTGGCCGCACGAACGGAGACCACAGCCCAAGTGTACCGCCGTGAAAGAATCAGACTAAGGCATTCGGAGCGCACGTAGCCCCACCAGAACGCTACCAACTGGGGATGAATGGGCTGAAGACACACTGAAGACCATGGCGTCGTTGCGTACCGTCGTAGAAGCCAGCAGCAAGGATGTTGTGAGGTTTCACGGGCAGCCAGTCCATGGAGAGGACCTGAGTAGCCTTTTCATCATGGTTAGTCTTGAAGGAGCCCCTCTTCAGAGTGATTACAGCCTGAACCTACACATACACGCATGCACGCACACACACACACGCACACGCACGCGCACGCACGCACGCACGCACGCACGCACACACACGCACGCACGCACGCACGCACACCCCCGAAGGACAAGCTTCTAAGAAGATTGCAATTAAAACTGTGACATTCTCATATTTGCTAAGTTAAAGATTACAGGTTGACTTCCCATATAGCTATAGGTTTCTGTGTGGGAAAAAGAACAAATATTAGCCTACCTGGTAGATCATCATTGCAGGGCTGGCTCCACCTATTGGGGAACACATAAAGAGACTTCAATAACTCAATGATGGGAAGATTATAACATACATTAATGCAGATTCATTACTGATCGTAATTAAACTGGGCTTTGTGGTGTGTAAAATCAGGTTGTGGGGAATAGATCTCCAGGAATGTAGATCTCCAGGAACAGGGCTGGCCAGTCCTGCTGTAGGGTACATCAGATTATCCCGCATCTGACAGATTTCGGACGTTATCAGGTAGACCCCAGGTGATAGTCAGATTGGGTATGTATATTTTCAAATCTGAATCATTGATTTGCAGAGAGACAGCTCTTCATTAAGACTCCGATCCTCATTCTCTTAACAGCAATGCATTGAGCATCTAACTAATACCCACACTTATAGTTCTGGGTGTACAGAGATGGCACAGACAGAGGCACAGAGTTGAGGAACCCCAGTCCAAAGCCAGTCTGCTGTTTAAATGGAATCGGCTAGCCGTCAAGACACCATTGTGATATGGATGTGTCGGGCCGGGGGCCCAGGGCCATTCCATCAGTGGAAGACACGCCACCATTTGTCTGACGTCCTCCGTTTTTCCAATAGAAACAGACACTTTGAGTCTGAATCTGATCATTCTTGTCCTGGCATCTCAGCAGATCTGACAGGAACCAGACTTGTCACTGCTGGCCACAACCCAAACCACAAAAACACTGCTCTCATATTCTGGACGTGTCCAGAGATCATGGCCTCTTCTAGGGAAATGATAGAACCCTGTCCTGGACGGTCCCTCAGCTCAGCCACTTGAACTGCACTGATACTGAGGCATTGTCTGAGTGTTGTTTTGTGTCTCTGACAGCAGTGTTAGTGTGTGTGTGTGTGTCTGTGTCTGTGACAGCAGTGTTAGTGTGTGTGTGTGTGTGTGTGTGTGTGTGTCTGTGTCTTTGACAGCAGTGTTAGTGTGTGTGTGTGTCAGTCTCTGACAGCAGTGTTAGTGTGCAGACAATGTCAAGTGTGGTTAACATTGAGCAGTCCACTTCTCCAGCCAACCCCTTCCACCCCCTACAGGTCGATGTGGTCAAGACAGCATCACGGCCCACAGCCTCCCATCCCCACCTTCACAGGTCTCCAGCCACACCTCCCCAGACCCAGCAGCCTCCCATCCCCACCTTCACAGGTCTCCAGCCACACCTCCCCAGACCCAGCAGCCTCCCATCCCCACCTTCACAGGTCTCCAGCCACACCTCCCCAGACCCAGCAGCCCTCCTTCCCCATCGGCTGGACTGAGGCCTGTGTGACTGACAGCTCTGGGTGAGAAAGGTGTCAGTTTACTAGGGTGAAATTCATTGTTTCCAACGCTATCAACTGCACAGCTATGTATCTTGTTTGTCACTTCAATTATAGATCCTTGTCTGATGGAAACGACCTGGTAAATTATCTCCATTGAGCAAGGAGGAGGAGGAGACAGGCTTTTATTTTTCACCCGCCGGGTTTTTCCGAAGAGGCACACTCACACGCATGAAAACCTATAATGATGTGGCCCAGTGTCAAAGACACCAAGCGCACAGACAGAGCCCGTAACCCATAACCCACTCACCCCTGCAAACAAACAACACTGGCTTACATTAACACATTCATATTTAAAACATTTAGCAGACACTCCTATCCACTATGAGCATACATTTTCAGATTTTTTGGTACTATACTAAAGGTCACTTAGAAAACCAGCATTACAAAACAAGATTTGCGTTAGAAAATAACATTTCATCCAAACGATGTTTCATCAGCCTGTTGAAAGGAACAATGTCTCCCTCAGTCTGTAGCTTCCTGCCAAAACACAGGCTACATTGTCCCCGTCCCAGCCTCACACCTGGCCCTCCATACAGGCAGCATTTGGAGGCCTAAATGTCAGTCCTCACTCAGGTGTGGCTGTCCTCCTGGGGGAGCCAGCTAGGCCCTTCCAGACGAGCTCTTGGCCAGATATGAAGGATGACTAGCCAAGGTCCAGCGTTCCCTCCATGTAACCTCTCTCTCAGTGCACTGACCATGCTCTAACCTTTTCATTCCCCAGATCTAAGCCTGGTCTGGGGGAGGGGGTGCTGTAAAACAGTGTGCAATGAGGCATGAAAACGCTTACATGGATAGAAAGGCCACTAAAACCGGTTAAGAACAGTCAGGCATTTTAGTCAGTGAAAAAAGAAGAATGCATCCACAAAGACTGCCCCATATCTGATCACTTCAGGTTTCTGAACTGCATATTTAAGGCTGACAAACACTTAAAGCTGCGATTCTGCAGACCAGAAATCTTCAAGGTGGATCGATAATGATGGGCGATGTTAGAGAAAACAGCCATCAGGTCCACGAATCAGACTTTCTTTGCAGTTGCTGCTGTTATCTCCCGGAGGGAGCCCCATATGTACTTCAGGAATGTTTCCTGTGGAAATGGTTCGTTTGTAATGACCTGACGTCGGGGGATGCAGGTGTTGATGGATGGGCCAGATTAAAATGGCATTAGCCCAATGACTAGATTTCACACAACAAAACGTCTCCACAAGATCAAAATGTCCATGATTTACTGCCCTTGTACAGATTTTTGGTTCCCATTAGGATAGTAAACCTGTGCGCGCACACACATACACACACACCAGGATGTGGGCTCTAACTCCAGCCACTAGTGAAAAGTCATTAGAATGACAACGTGGGCTAAGTCCAGTCATCACTAAAATGCTGTGAATCCATTAGGATGAAATGGACGCCTTAGGGCTTGATGTATATGAACAATCACAGTCCGCTGATCGATGCTGCATAAAACGTGCGCCCCTCATGATAAATGCAGTGTAATGCAGAGGTTGATACTGCTTCGGCGTACACGTCGATGGCAGGCTGGGAGTTCATTGCCTTGTAGACAGATTTGTACACTCCAGTAAATGCGCAGCCCTGGGAAATAGGGGCCTTTACTGACAGTTTGGGATGAGAGAATGCAGTTAGAGAACAGCATCGGTGGAGGACTCCAGGCAAGCTATTCTCTTTATCACTCGCCTTCCAACCTTCACTCCCACCCTCCCTTCAGTCGCTCTCTACTGCAGAGTCGGATGAGCATATAAGCGTGTGCAAACAGAAACGTGCAACATGCACACAGCGTTCTGTGGTGTGAAGAGTCCCTGCATCAGCAGAATACAGGGATGAGCAGGCAGTGCGGGGGGAGACAGGCTGTTCCCTTGGACACAGATCATGTGATCCCAGGTGAGATGGTGGAGTGGCGAGGGGGTAGACACTGGATGGGACACACACACACACTAAATGGAAAATGTCCACTTTTCGGGGATTTAAGTATTATAGAAACAATCTCGTTGTAAAGGCCTTAAGGCATTACACCGGGGTAATTAACAGCACGTTTTCTTTGCACTCACACAACCAACTAAGAATATGGATTTATCTGACTCCAGTAAAGCAGCTAAGTGATTTTAAGTGGCATTTCTGCAGGACCGGTTTCAGGACGTTTAATGACAGCGTCGCTCCCTCCCAGAGCACGACACACATTGCACCTAGAACATTTCATTCCGCCGCAGAGGAATACACTCACTGGTGTCTACGAGGTCTACCGGTCACGGCCAGTTGCCGTGGAGCAGGCTCACCTGTAGCCGTGGGCTTCCCGCGGGCCAGCATTGCGTCGGGGTGGGGCAGGCTGTAGATGCTGATGTGGCCGTCAGACGTGGATGCAGCCAGTAGACCGAGTCTGGGCATGTGAGGAGCCTGACCCGAAACAGACTTTCATTAAAACGTCATTCCATCTTTTTTAAAATGAGTCATGAGGCAGTGATAAACCACATCCCCCTGCGTCCTGCTGGTCCCACCTTCCTGTTGGTGGTAGGCAGCTCCCAGGCTCCTCCAGGGCACCACTTGAGGTTCCAAACGAAGCCTTTGTCCTGAGCAATGCCGTAAGCCAGGCCAGGGGAGGAGGGAGGGCTGAGGAGGCAGACAGGGAAACAGAGGGGAAAAATAACGCAGAGACAAGGACACTCAAACCAGACAACAGGGACGGCACAATTCCAATCACAAGATTTAAAATAAGCAATATTCGTGTTCAATGTTTACAGCACAAATGCAATATCTTTGAAACATCTCAGTGACATTGGAGTTGCTTCGTCCCACAAACCAAGCCCCGCCCCGCCCCTTGCAGCTCCTCCTCCTCGCAAGCTGTTTCACTCAACCAGTTGTTACAAAGAAAAACGACACCACTTGCCAGCGCGTCTCAGTGAGTTATTCCATTTCTAGGATTCCAATCTCTATAACACCCTGAACTGAAAATACCAGCCAGTCCACATTCAGGATTTTATATCAGCCTTTCTATTAAACTGGTTCCTACCTGGTGTTGTACTGGAGTTGTCCCAGGTTCCAGATCTGGATGAGTCCAGGTTCTGTGTACAACTTGTTTATCCTGTGCTGGTGGTCGAAGTCCTTGTGGCTGTAGATGGCAGCATACTGGTTGGCCGGGGCTCCATCAGGCGTGGGGCACCAGTCCATGGCCCATACTGGACCGCCGGTATAAAACATCATGTCCCAGCGTTTGGGATCGGGGGGCAGTCCCTCAAACCTGCGCAGCAGGTCACAAACTTGACATTTACACAGCGTAGCTCTTTTGCAGAGCAACTAACAATAGTGAGTGTACAGATTTTTATATTGCCCCCCCAGGGAATGAAACTCACAACACTGAAATTACAGGTGCCATGCTCTGCCAACCGAGCAACACAGGGCTAACATCAGGAAGTTTAAAATGTCAAAAATTGAACCCATGACCTTAGCGCTGCTAGTGCCGCTCCCTTCCATACTGAGCTACCAAGGACCTACCGCTTCATTCTGTGCAGGGGGGCGTTCTCCTTGATTCCCTCTCTGGAACAGGTAAAGGCTGGGGACACCATCTCCTGAGGCAGGTACTTCTCAACATTACTGGGGGTACCATGTAAACATATGAAATATTCTTGGGTTACTGGACATGTCAAAGAATATCAATTAATTTTAATATAATGATAGAAAGTGTACCAATATTTCTACCTGTTTGAAATGCAACGCCAGTCCTTCTCTGAAGGTATCCACTCAGCAAAGACCCATTTGTTGCAATACTCATCCCGGCTGCAAAAGGCAGTCAAACACAGTAAGAGCCAGGAACAGACCGGGAATGAATAATGAGAATGCAATCAGCACCCCCTACTGGCAGTGGGCCATTTAGATAGGAGAGAGGCGAGACACTTACAACTTCTTGGTGGTTTCCGTGCAACTCCATATGGGTCCCATTATGCTGTTGGACAGTCCATTGGGGGCGTTACCATAGTATCGGATTTGATTTGACTGAGTGAAAAGTGAAAGACAGAAAAATGGTCTGACAAAAAATATGAATTTAGCCTCTGTGATTGACCTTCTAGATGGGAATATCTCTGCCAATATATTTTTCTGCACGTCCTCTGCAACCTTCTGCTAAAAAATATATTTTTTTACTCACAAGGCCTCTGGAAATGCGTCTGGATCTAAGGTCTTTTGGTATGGTGTACTTCACGTCATTGTGCAGATCTACGTCTTCTTGATTATCTTCATCGTCGCTTTCCTCCACATCATCGGGTTTGTCTGGAATAAAGTCCTTATCATCTGTGGCGTTGTCACTGTCAAAACCACAAGCCTTCCTCTTCTTGCCCCTGGTCGGTTTCTGGGGTTGTGTGGAGCTTGGGCTGGGGACTGGGCTAGACATCCAGTCGTTCTTCGTAGCATTGTCAGGTTGGTTGTAAACCTCCTTGGCCAGGTTGTGAAGGTACTGCAATGCACTGAAAAAAAGAAAATGTCTCCATTGAGTGTGATTTTGTGTTTAATATGAAGATTTAGGGCTTTATTTTGGGCTGGCTTTAAGGTCATACTAGTGTCAAACGCACATTGGTTGGTAACTTCATCTTGCATTTTACCATTTAGACAATTTTGCAAATTGGACATCACAAAATTGGCAGGGGAGAATAACTGTTTTTTTTTTACGGAAAAACAATCTCATCCACAGTGCTATTTCAGGCAGTGCTAACAGAGCTACTTAATAACGGCCAAAAGTGTTTTAGCAAGAATTATGTTGGAAAAGGATTGTATTTACAGTTGAAACTATGCCAATATCCAGAGGTGATGCACATTGCCCATATGACATGGAACAAGAGTAGGGTGCTATTGGTGCCAGTAAACTTCTTATTCAGACAAAATAAAAAACAACGTTATTCCCTATTACCCTTTCAAGGCAGGTGTATAATTATTTAATAAATAATTAACAAAATAGTCTTTCAAGTGATCAGCTAGTAAGACCGCTTGGAAAAAATAAAATATTCGATTTTGACAATGCCTCTGGGTCAAGAATAGAGCGGAGCAAAATAACACAGGTCTGCCCGGGTTCAACAGGTGGGCACAATTGGACAGGGGTGCCTTGACACATTGATCTTTAGCACTCAGTTAGGGTTGTAAAGGTGGGGAATGCCACGGCCTCAGCCTTGTATGTACAAGCCAAAAGCTTCCTGGTTCGGCGAGCAGCAGTGAGATAATAATCGGACTGGCTTGTACACCTATTCTGATTGACCAGCAAGGAGTCAGGCCTACACCCACCCGCAAGTGATTGATTCCTTAAAACCCATCCCCTTAACAGCCGTCATTCTTGGCTGTGAATACAGCACACTGGTTACCACATGCTCTAAGAACTTCCATTGTATCAGAACATTGTATTTGGTTTGTTAAACTATAGACCTTTGATTGTTCGCCCAGTTTTATAAGCACGAAAATCCCAAAATGAACTTTGATACTGAATGATGATAGGAAGACAAAATTATCAGTATGTAACAACAGTACTTCTTGTCATCCACTGGACTCCCAACTAATCGAAAAGCTCTTAGAGTTGCTTTAACCATCAAAAATGTGTTACTTGTGGTAACACAAACACAGTGATCAGGTACTAGATGACAAATGGGTTAATTGTGCTAACACAAACACAGTGATCAGGTACTAGATGACAATGTGTTACTTGTGGTACAGGAAACACAGTGATGGAGTACTAGATGATGTCACATACACTTTTGCTGCCCTCCGTTTGGGTCTACTGCCAGGTGTGGTTTCAAAATTCTCTGGGGTTTCCATGTGGTCTGGGACTGCAAGAGAAGGCACCTGTGATGCTTCCTGTTGTGACTTCTTGGCAGGGGTCTTTACGGTAGGGGTCTGTTTGATAAGCTCCTGTTCACCATCTATGGTCAAGACCACTGCCTTTTTCTGTAGAGACTTTTTGGGAGGTGTCTTTTGGAGAGGTGTCTTTTTGGCAGGAGTCGATTTGGCAGGAGTCTTTTTGAGAGTTTTCTGTGTTGGTGTCATTTTGACAGGATCCCCCTCGTGAGTTTCTGTGCTAGAAACAGCTGAGTTTCTCGGGCCCCTCTTCTTCCTCTGCTTTTCCACTGAGTCCGGACATTGCACTATGGGAAAAAAGTTGGCCAACATAAAACCACCACTGCAACAAAAGTGGCTGCACGTTGGTTCAATCTACCATCTAGCCATATACGGTATTAGGTTACATGTTGTAATAAACCAGTTCACTTGAATCCAGTCACTCACGGTCAGAGTTGGTTGTGTCTGGTTCTGTCTGATATTTGGGGTTAGGGACTCTTTTTCTTTGCAGCCGATTTCCTGAGGAGGAGGATGTAAGAGAAGGCTCTTGTGGAGGCGGCTCCTGGTCTGGGGAGCAACATAGAAACATTATAGGGTCTGTCCTCCCGCTACAAGCATTGTGGAACGCTTCATTTTAACCAATACTGTCTCGCCTGATCTACCACTCACCTTGTTCAGGTTTACCACCAATGGCTTCCCCACCCATGTCCTGAGGCTTTTCGTGTGGATTGGTCGGCTCATCGGTGTCCTCTCCCTGGGGTACACCCATGGCCCCAGAGTTGTTACTCTGTTCGCCCAACTTCTGGGCAATGGTTGCCATCAACAGCCTAGAAAACCTTAGTGAGCAACTCTTCTGCGTCACATGCAGCCTAGATATTTTTACTGAGCAATTCTTTGTCACGGGTAGCCTACACAGTCTTACTGAGCACCACTTGCCCGTCAAAAAAAGTCTTGACAGACTTACTGAGCAACTTTTCTTTATCACAGAAAGCCTAGACAATGTCACTGAGCAATTCTTGATGAGAGGCAGCCTTACTGTGCAACTCTCTGTCACAGACATACAATCCTACAGCATACCTGAGGGAGATGGAGAAAAAAAGAGAGACAGTGGGACACCAGTTGGCCATTGTATTGCCATTATTTCACGTCACTCATCACAGGCGGATGACTTCAGTGCACATGTACAGCTAACGTTAGCTAACCAGCCTAACGTTACTGTCATGTGGGAGCATGGCGTACTACTGTACTGGTTGAAATGTTCATTGATTTACAGTCGGTAGTTACAGTCATGAAAAACCAACATGTTAGCCATTACGAACTGGACTTCTGTGGCATACCAACATTTGATAGTTACAGTACATACTTTCTATCGCCAGTTTTTTGTCGGAAGTGTCCGTTGTTAAGCTAGCAGGCTAACGTCAAATAGGCTAGAAGCTAGATAACTACTTATTTCCATATGGTTTAAAATAAGTTAACCATGCAGACTCGTACAACACAAAAGACATCGGACATTTCTGCTAGAAGACCACAGTATCCCGTGGCTCACAGTTTATGTTCCTCGTTCCCACATTAGCCTGATTTGAGCAAATCCCCTAACCTCGGGTTCGAATCCATATGCTCATACCATGTATTATTCAGCTACAATGAAACACAAACCTTCAATTACATAACTTAAACAAATTATCATTACCGATCAAGCCTTCTTGAAGTTCCTAATCAATGCCGACATCAATAACGTACTTTGACAGCAATAATCTCTTTAACGCAGATCTTGCTGTGTTAGACAGCCATATTTGTTGTGAATAAAGAGAAGATATTGGTCAGTTGACTGCTGCCCCCTTCTGTCCACAAGTAACTACTGCCTTGGTGGATGGCTGCAATACAGTCTTCTGCCACAGGTAGGGTCCAAAGTGCCGAATACAACCAGTAAGAGCGTTTCACTTCTTTTTCAATCAACACACGCAGTTATTATTAGAAATTCACTGTAAATGCAAGACAATAAAGTTAAAATGAGAATGGAAAATCAGTAGCATATGTAAATATTTTATTTCACCTGTTGATATACCACTGCTGGCAGTTAAAAATAGCAGCCCATTACAGTACTTATAAAAAAAAACTATAATGCATTTTTTTGTATTCTTGAAACAACAGTTTTTCCCATAAAAATGTACACAAAAAGTGAATTAATTCAGCAATAAGTCAATAGGGGGTGTGGTACATGGCTAAGGCTGTTCTTACACAATATGTAATGCTAAGTACCTAGACACAGCCAATGTGCCCTTGTAAACTGGTTAAGAAAGCAATTAGAACAGTATACAATGAAAGATATACAATGACATTTAGCCAATCAGCAATCAAGGTTCAAACCAGCTAGTTTCTAATAGCAGTAAGACACCTCAGGAGTTTGTAGTTTACAACCAATATACCACAGATAAGGCTACAGCCAGGCATTTCACATTGTTAATTGGTCATATATCACATCTCTTTGTGCCTTTTTGCCTTAATTAGTTTTTGCTTTTGGCAATTACCTTGCCTTTAAATCACATTGTCTTAGAACAGCCTAGTTCTCAACAACAAATAGGTCATATACCACACCCAATGAGGCCTTTCTTGAAAGAGTGGATTTGATTAATTGGTGCAGTCTCTGAATATACCACAGCTGTGTTTAGCTGTGGTGTATTAGTCATACTGTTTACAAAATCCCAATAGATGCCTTATTGCTATATAAACTGGTTATCATTGTAATCAGAACAGTAAACAAAGACATTTTGTGTTATCACAGGTGTCAGCTGATTAGCATTCAGGACCCAAACCACTCAGTTTATATCAGACAAAACTGAGGCACGCTTGCCATTTTTTGCAAGGTTGGGTTATGGGAATAATCTCATCATTAGACTGAGAGTTTTTTTCCAATCATTATAAAAGTGCATGCACTTTGGTCTTGTTTTTGTCACAGCAATAATGGACAGGAGTAGAAATGTTGAACTAAAATATATTGGTTGTCTTAGTAACATTTTACAAGGCATCAAATAACATCATTTGTTAGAGATCATTAATGTTTTTAGGGCAGCTTCATTAATGAAAATTAAAACAATCTATAAAAAACAAGCTTAAATTGAAGTGCACTGACACAAAAATATTAACAGGAGAAGAACAAAATGCTCGGACAAAAAAATACATTCATACATATGCAGAAACAATACAGTACAGGGGCAGTACAGTGGAACTAAATGAAATGACCACTGCATCTATTTCCATCTGGACTGTACATCAACAAACAATGCAGCGTTGAAACATCAATGACTACTATAATCAACAATCACTGGATCTCAAATTCATCCTGCGTTACCATATTTCACTAGCCAATATATAAAATGCAGATTACATTAACACCACATGCTATTGGTTAAATATGTATTTTAAGAAGAGGTCTGATAACATGTAAGGATTAATAAGGACTTGTATGAAATAATAGCTCCATACACTAAGCACAGTCTGAATCGAGGAGCACAAGCCAACTAATAATATTGGTTAAAAAACAGGTTTTAGTAAACATATCAGAAAAAAAAATATATAGTTATCAAACTTAATAAAATAAGACACATTAAAAGTTGGCAAAGATGACCTCATAGTTACAGTTGAAACACAAACTACACATCCCATGGGCAATGCACAAAGCATTTCTGAAAGCATCTGAACGTTCTAGAACGCTGCACCCTCCTGGACAAACTAAGGGTTGTTTCTGGATTGCTTGGCAGCTTCAGGGTGGGTCTCGATGATGCTGGGCCTCTGAAGTGCCCATTGGTCGACGTTGTGTATCTGGCCCTCAGGCTCCTCTGTCTCTGATTCGCTACTGGAGCTGGCACTACTGCTACTGCTGGAGTGGTCACTCCCAGTGAAGTCATAGCAGTCCTTCTCCTTTCCTCTCCCCTTCCCCCTATCTCTCCTCCTCCCCTCAGTGGCTTCAGGTTTGGCCTGCAGGGCTGATTCAGGCACTGCTGGCGGGGGTCCCACCTGCAAGTCCTGCCAGGGCTCCAAGATGGGGGTGAAGACATGGAGGGTCTGGTGCTGAGGATGGAGCTGGTCCGTGGGATTGTCCACGGTGCTGTGCTCCTTGGGCTTGGACTTCAGAACTTTATCGAAGTTCTTGGATTTTGAGGTCACCGCAAACCAGTCCTAAAAAAAAACCAGAGTATGCAACCAGAAACCGGTACAACGTGCATTTTTCCAGCACTGTATTCCTATGTCAAAACCATTGTATGTTAATATAATGTATCAAGACGTCAATACTAAGTGATTGTAAATCCAGTTCTGACCTGGGAGTGGACAGAGTTGATGTGGTACTTCACCCCACTTTCTGAGTTGAACTCTTTCTTACAGATCAGGCATTTGTATTTCCCTGCTTCAAAATCCCCCTGCAGCAGTTAGGAAAACATTCTGTTGCGCCATGATTTAATGTCTATGTTGGCATGAGATTTGAATGCGAAAACAAAATTGAACAACTGACTCAGTTTTAGCTGAAACATATGGACTATATTCCAGATATGTGTCAGTAGCTACTTGAAAGAAAAAGCTAGTAGTCAAAGTAGTTCGGTTTTCCATACCCTTCCACAGAGACCGAGGTGAGCCTTTAGCCCAGACACACTGGTGTAAACCGAACCACAGCCCTGATGGAAAACACGACCCAGTCACATTAGAAGACACATAGTACACTGATGAAAATCTTTCCTATAGGCAATATTTTTTAAACATATGCATTTTACCAGGTTTGGGCACTGGACTTTCTTCTGCAGCTTCACTTCGTTTTTCCACTTCCGAAGTACCTCCTGACTGAAGGCTGGCAGCCCTGGCCTGGCATACCTCAACTGGGAAACCCAAGACAAGGTTAACCTGGAACAAATTAATCCACAGAAACAGATACTGGAGTGCAGATCAAGAACAGTGTTAGTTTCCTTACCTTTTTATCGTCGGGGACCAGGTCACCAATGACCTTCCTCTTGGGCCACTCCTTGGCCAGTTCATCATTAGCAATCTCCTGGAGGTGGAAAACAGCCACCTGGGCTGACATGCGTTTCACCCGGCCACTGGACGTCCTCTCAGGATTGGGCTCTCTCTGGGCCTTGACCTCCTCCTCCTCCTCCGCCTCGGTCTTCTGGGGCACCTTTGGGGAAGGGAGACAGCTGTATGTATTTCACTGAAATGACTTACGTGTCACTGTGCCTTTTGGGGCAGCAAGGTGGCCTACTAGTTAGGGCTTCTGACTAGTATCTAAAAGGTCCCAGGTTCTAATCCCCCTACCGCCAAGGTGAAAACTGTCATTGTGTCCTTGGGCAAGACATTTAACCCTAATTAATCCACCAACCAGGTCATTCCTGTAAATAGAAATAGGTTCTTAAGTCAACTTGCCTAGTTAAATTACAGGAACATTTATAGTTAATAAAAAATGTATTAATAAACTAAAGAATGGGATACTTTGGGAGAATATATATTATAATAAAAGATGTGATGAAAACAAAGTTTCATAAAAGGTGACAATTTGTTTGTTCAACATATCCGCATATTTTTGTGCCTGTACAGTATGCAATGGCAGTGGACACCTTTATGAGCACATTGTAAACTTGGACTCACAAAGAATATATGTGGACCTGCTACTACAATGACTGGGAATCATTCAGTTTAAGCAACAGAAGAAATATAGTAACATGATGAATTCACAAGGTGGTAAAAGTGTATAGTGATGAGCTTGATGCCTCTAACCAATGAATATAGAGGGTTTTATTCTGTGACATGATAATTAATATTGGGGTGCTATTTAACATTTGATCTAACTTCCATAACCATCTCATCATGTAGATATATTCTATCTGCACTTCGAGCAGTTGGCTAGAACCAAGTGCCAAGACCATGTGGGAAAATTTGCTTTAAATATGTTTTATTGGAAGCAAATATACGACTACAACTATAGACAAGAAAACAAACAAGAGCTAGAGCAAAATCGTGCACAGACACCAATAATGAATAAATCCACCAAGGACCCTCTTTCCAAAATACTAGCCCAAAGATTTTTCCGAGCGTAAGTTGACTGATTAAAGTGTGTCGTGTTACCGATAGGATATACTGTAAGTTTGGTTGATGCTGGGTAAATTTTTAAACACCAAGGACAATAAGTCAACAAATCATCAAGGCTTTGACTAACTGAATCGGGTGTGGCAGTGGACTGGTCAGTAGAATAGGGGTGGCAATTCTCATCTGTCCAAGTCAGGTAGACATCGCCTGCACGTCACAGACATAATGTGACTGTACAGATATTTGTAGACCAGTAATATTATAAACATTTGAACTGGCAGAGGTGCTTTTTACCCATCTCACATATTTTATGTCATGTTTATATGGTCTATAAACTTATGTCATTTGCCGGTTCTTCTCATTTTAATGAATCTTCAAACGATATGCTAGATTTCTGTTAATAACGTGCCATAAGAAAGCCCTAGCAAGGTTGGAATGAAAACCTCCAAGACGGTACCTCTCCAGAAGCAGGATGGGTGAAAACTGCACTAGTAGACTGAAGGAAAGTTCTGGGGTGCACAGCGCACTGTTCAGATGCTGGAATTGTTAGGACAAGCATGTTAGGTTAGGTAGCCTAAATTTATAGGAATTGGTTTTGACAATCAGATGAGAACATCACAACTGTCTGTCTTCAAACCATATTAAAAGGTCATTCGGTTTTGCAGATACAATATGTTATTAGTCATCCAAATTAAAAAAAAAAGATAATTCCCCCTGTGGAAATGAAAAGGCCAGTCCAAGCGATTCATTCTGAAGCTTGCCCTGTATATGGGGGAGGGCATTTGAAATGTAATATTGCCAAACAAAATCTTGCTACTGGGATCCATTTGGCATTTTCCCGAATGGTGCAGCGGTCTAAATAAGTGCCTTTCAGTACATCTGCCTCATTGCGACCAGGTGTTTTAATGTTGATTGTGGCACATCAACACGAACACGCAGAGATACAGTTATGGTAGTGATTCATAGTAGAAAAAAACAAACTACTACAATACAATTACATGCACCATCTTCAGATGGCAGCAGGAACAGGGTCAAGGCCTAAACTCTGCCAGGAAGCCTTCAAATTAGGTGTTGACCAAAGAGAAGGACAGGCAACCTTTGACTAGAAGCCTCAAGGCCTTCCAGAGTTTGGACAGGTTTGGTGACAGATCTATAGTACTGAAAAGACATGAAATTAACAAGAAATTCCTTAGACTGGCCAACCAAGATGTCGAGAAGAAGCTGGCCCCGGACTCTGGTCTAAAGGCCGTTTCCTGAGTACGTGTTCATTCGACACGTTGTATAAGCTTAGTTCCCACATTCATGTACATTAAATCAAACCAATGAACTCACTGGCGCGTGCTCTGACTTGAGGTGATACTCCAGGCCTGCTTTGGACTTGTAGACCTTTCCACAGTGTTGGCAGTTGAGGAGCAGCTTCTCCAACTCGGACTCTTCCTTCCCACACTTCTTCATGTGGTACAGGTAACCCATGATGCTGGTGAAACTACCGGTACAGCCCTGCGATATCACACGCAGTTTAGAATGAATCATGTCTACTGACAAAGTGTCAGACATTCGAGACCCATGTGGGAAACTTAATGCAATGTGTTCATGTGAGGGTCTAACATCTCTCTCGGGAAAACTGCAGCGCACAAGCACGGAAAAACGTGACAGAAATATCAGGTAAGGAAGCATACCTCTTTAGAGCATTTTAATTTGCCCATCCTTTTCAGTACCTTCCTCAATTTCTCCTTCACGGCCTGGTCGTCCAGGCCATTTATGTCATCTGGTGATGGCTGGAAAAATGTGACAGTTAAAACCAAAATCAACCAGAATCACCAAAACCAGAATCAGTTGGGATGACGGCCTCACCAGGTTATTGTGGTCGGCCATGATGTGGTACTTCATTCCCGTAGAAGACTTCAGTTGTTTCCCGCATTGCTGGCAGGTGAAGGGATTCTACAAGGAACAAATTCAGGTTTTTGATATTCTTTTAAGCCATTGTCAGTGTGTCATGAAAGGTTGTCATGAAGTGTATGTCCGGGGCACGCACCACTCTGCAGCTCTCCATGTGTTTCTTCAGTCCATCCACAGTCTTCCTGCTCACACTTTTACACTTAGGGCACGTGACTCGTCCTTTCCCCAGAATCATCAGCTGCCACCTCTCCTCCTGACTGCCTGTTGCCAGTCAAGTAGTTTTTATTGTTGTTCAAGTGGAATAAAGAATAATGAATGATCCCTACTCCATTAGTATGAAATAACAATGCTAATATTAACCTATTAAGCAACATTAAAAGACAACAATATTACTAGAGTAATGACTGTGTTATTACACAGGTATATCATTGACTAACAGTGTTACCAGAGAGTGTTTCCATTGTGAAATTGTATCTGCTAATCCTTTGTTCTCTCACCTGGGGGGTAGACGGGAGGCTCCTTTTTGGTTGAGAATGTGAAGACTTTAGGCTTCTCTTCCTTGGTAGGCTCTGCTGGGTGACTGTGACTGCTCTGGACAGTTACACCTCCAATAGAGTGACTGCTTTGGACATGCCCATCTACAACAGAGTAACTGCTCTGGACAAGTCCACCTCCAACAGGGTAATTGCTCTGGAGATGTCCACATCCAAGAGAGTGATTACACAGGACTTGACCACCCCCAATCGAGTGATCATTTTGGACATGACTGTGGACATGTCCACCTCCAAGCAAGTGAGTACTGTGGACGTGGCTGTGTCCACTTCCCAATGGGTGATTACATTGGCCATGCCCACTTCCCATTGGGTGATTACACTGGCCATGCCCACTTCCCATTGGGTGATTACACTGGCCATGCCCACTTCCCATTGGGTGATTACAATGGCCATGCCCACTTCCCATTGGGTGATTACAATGGCCATGCCCACTTCCTATTGGGTGATTACATTGGACATGCCCACATCCCATTGAGTGATTACACTGGACATGCCCACTTCCCATTGGGTGATCACTCTGGACGTGGCTGTGGACATGGCTACATCCAACAGGACCTGGAGCTGCATCAAAGGAAACATTCAACATGAAGCAAAACTTGAATACCTGTCTGTGAGGTAAAGGGTCAGAGAAAAAAAAAAAGAGCGATGGTTGCAAGATAACTACCTGACTGTCTCACTTCAAGAGGGAAATTGTTAACAGAAGATGTGCTGTTGTCCACCTCAGCTCTCCGCATTTTTTTTGTGGCAAAATCTGAGGGGAGAGGTGGTTCCTGACCCCGGCCCTGGGACCTGCCTGTGTCTGGAGCCTGAATGGGCCAGCAGTCTTTTGCCACCAGCCTGTGAGGCAGTCTGGCAGAGGGAGGAGGGGGCGGCAGCTCCCCGTTGGCTACAGCTAGGCTGGAGGACACCACGGAGCAGCAAGACGTCTCACTGGTGGAGTCCTCCACACCAGAACCCAGGGAAACGTTCTGTAGATCCTCATACCTGGGCAGTGACACAGGACCAGACTCGCACATGACCTAAACAACTCATCAGCTTGTTCTCAGAGGGGAAACACGTGTTGTCAAGCAGACAATTACACATTTTCAAATCAAAAGCAACCCCCTTCAACTTTCTAGTTTGGACTTGTGAAGATCTGTCATGATTGAACAGACATGATTAAAAGTCAATTTCATTACAGTCATGGAAAAGAAAACCAGTAGCAATGGCCAATTAACATGAAAGAAAACTCAAAACGGTAATTTACCTTTTTCTGCCATATGTTCTTTTCATCTTCTGGGTCGCTTGGGCATGGGGGTCATCATTCTATAATATTCAAGTACAAAATTGTAAAGCAGAGATCCAGTGTCTTACTAAAGAACAAGGTTGTATTTTGAAAACTGTAGTAAGGTACAACAATGTGGGTGCCGAAGCGCTTAAAGATAGACTCCGCGAAATGGAGTAAACACACAAAGAAAGAAGCACAGTGGGTCAGCTTCTCTGTACAGGTACTGTGTGTGACTCTTTGAATTGTAAAGTCGTGCATCTTTCTCATCAGTATCTGCAGAGCTGCTCTTGGCAACATCATTTCGCTGAGTCTACTATTGATGCTTAATGTTTCATAAAACATGATTTTCATTACTGAGGTGCTGATGTTGAGTACGGAGACAACGCATATATGAGCTGTCAGGAAGACCCATAAAAGTAGAACTGAGACAAAGAAAGATTTACTGTGTGTTTATTCTTACCTTAGGTGGAACACCAATCATACTCATCACACTCATATCGGTCATCCTCGGGATAGCTGTTGGATTACAGACACATTTTCATTAGATAATTTTCCTAAAATCTACAGAAACGATTGAAAGACAGTTTCTAAAACAACATGCATGAAATACTTAACAGACACTTGACAAAAAAAGGCCCAAAATAAAGTTTGGATGATTCCAACATTACGGACATTGCATTTTTAAGCTAAATCTTAACTTGGATGTCTCACATAATGAATAAACAAAATATAAATAAACTATTGATGGGTGTGTCTATAGTATACCTAAAAAAGGTGAACCTAGATATTGCTGTGTTGGAAAAATTATGCCAATTAGAAGCATAATGGATAACATAAAATGGACAACCTTATTGGGCAGACTGAGTAAAGGTCTGTGAGTTTCTAGGTCAAAACATGGATGGCTATTTTAAAGAAAGGCTTGCCTGTATATCACAGATTCCAAAATCTGTTTTTTTATTTGATTTGTTTTTAAAAGGACAGAAAAAGCCCCAGTACTTTAGGATTGCATAATAACAAGGCTGATTAGCATACACAGTAAGAATATACACCCTAACATGGAATTGTTTTCACATTTTCAAGATAAACATTTATCTACAGAATTCATCTCAAAACAAGTTGACTATGTGGTAAATGCCCAAATCTATGAAGCTAAGATATGAAACACTACTATACAAAATATAATGCTAAATGCGATACAGACAATGAAAGGGAAAAACAATTATAATGCAAAATGTTGATGAAAGTTGGAATTACAGAGAATGTTACAGGATGAAAACATATTTGGAAAAAAAAATTGTTGTGATGTTGCATTGCTTGTTCCAATCACCCCTATAATTACATGACTGTAGAACATCCAAAGAAACCTCAAAACACTGTCTGTATTGCTCTCTTCATATCACATCCAGCTTTGCACCACCTGGGGCTTGTGAACAATGAGGTTGGTCGTTTCCTCGGGTGGTTGATGGTCTGGTCTGTTGGCGTCCTTTGTTGGTCTGTTGTTGTGCTTGACAAAGTGGGTGGAGCAATTTCCTGCCTGGTTGGCCCTGGTACCTTAGGACAGGGCAACAGTGTCCCTGGGCCCCGTCTCAGTCCCTAGCATCTATGGGCCGGGGTGTATGGCCAGTCTCTCCTGTCTTATACGTTAGACTTTTCATTTAAATTCACCTGGTTGTGTTGCTGATCTAGATTCTGCATTATGACTCCTGTTGTTACTGCTCACACTTACCGACCTGTATTTTTCACCACTAGCCATCAGAACGTGTATGAGCGATGTGACCTTAAAAGTAATTTACTCTTAAAATCTCCACCAGGTACATCCAGAAGATAACTGGTCACCATTCAGAGCCAGGCTCCTCTCTAGGTTTCTTCCTAAGATTGAATCATATGAGGTTTTTCATAGCAACTATGCTTCCATAACTTGCTGTTGCTTGTTTTTTTTTACATTTAGGCTAGGCATCTGATAAAATGTAAAATTTTATAAAATACATTTAATTGTCGAACATCTTCAAAATGAACACTGGTAGACACTTGTGGGTGGAAACAAGCTTCATGACCTCTTTCTAAAAGTCAGTATGACTGACTAAAATTTGGACATGCATAATTCTGTAATTTACTTTGTCAATCATGACGTGATAGTGGCGGTTGAGTGATGTTACCTGATAGTGGAACACCACTTTTTTGTTTTGGCTGAGAAGCCTTCCTCTTCCTCGGAACATACGACGGTGACATGCTGCCTTGTGTGTGATGAAGTTGCTGATGGTGATGATCCATAATTGCAGTAGACTTCACTGATCAGTACTGCAACAGAACACCAGGCCGGAATTATTGTACTGCATGCAACAGACATCATCCTTATCACATAATTGGTAAACGTACAGTAAATATGATTTAGTCAGGAGAACATCTATTTTAATACTAAGCCATTGTGTCTTAATCTCCACATGGAATAAAAATGACGTGGCATTTTAACCGATATGAACACTGGAATAACTCTCGTGTGAATTCAAGACAATATTAACTCATGTTTGATTCGGTGCAGCCGTTTAGCACTGTAGCCAACGAGCAGTGGAGCAGTAGCAGTGAAGTCCCAGCCACCATCATTGTCACCACGAATGGCCACACGGAAAAGGGGAACGCTTGCCTTACAGCGACGTTGCAGCAAATCTACACTCTGGATATTGATACAATGGTGACCATTGTAACCATGCACTACATAAGCTCAAACAACTTGACTACAATGTAACCACCTACTGATTTAATTGTTTGATACACTTACATTGTGAAATGTCTACCCGTACCGTACACTCCCCGTAGCAAGGTTAGCTGCCATTCCTCCCGGTTTTAACCCACCAACAACGATACGCCTAACTACTCTGTGTTCGGTTATATGAAAAGAGACCCTGAATTGCCTATGTTGATATTTTATATAAAGCTACATGTACTTGTGAAAAATACTGCCCAGACAAACACTACAGTATCAATTCTCCATATTGCATACCGTCCGCGAGATTACTTCATTCCCGAAACGCCCTCTTTGCAGAGACAACAAATGAGATTCCCATCTCATTCACACGACTGTAAAAGGGGCAGTTTCTTGCAGCCAACCAGTACGAACAGGTCTTTGTTGAGCGGACGCAAAACAGATTCCAGATCTGCTACTTCTACCTTACATGCATCCCCTCATATGCCCCCCACCCCAATTCCTTGTAGCCGTAATTGGCCGTGTGCGAGAGGATCAAAACTACTGCAGGCGACAGCCAACTGACTGATCTAAAAATCACCTTGCATCACACATCACAAGTCATAATGACTCGTACACGCTTGTACATCACTCAGTCAATCACAATTTAACCGCAATGTATCATGGGTAAAGTATGACTGATCTACAAATACAATGTCGTTTTTTATGGTGCAAGAATATATGTAGATCCTTCAGTCAGCATTTGACAGTATTTATTTAATCCTCTCGAGTAAAGCCTGTGATTAACTGGATAGGATATTTTTTGTGACAAATTATATCCCCTTTTTATTTGCAATTTTTTATTTGCAATTAATAGCAGATAAAGGTTGTTTTAGACAATTCTGAGGAAATTATTCAATAAGGTTTTTCAACATAATGCAATCGAACCAAATGCCAGTTGAAAGGTTGAAGTTTTAAAAGCAGGCTGTGTATATAACACACATGTTAAATTGAGATTGGCTGACTGATCTAGAAATCATTATTTGTATGATGCAAGTTCCTTCAGGAAGCATGGGGTGAAATCTCTTCAGATTACCTCAACAAATTGACAACTGGAATCCAAAGGTCTGCAGGGCTGTAATTGCTGCAAATGAAGGATTCTTTGACAAAAGCAAAGTTTGATGGACACAATTATTATTTCAATTAAAAGTAGTTATTTCTAACCATGTCAAGGACTATATTTCCTATTAATTTTGTTTTATTTCCTATTCAAACTCATTTCACATGTTTTCATCTGTTACTTATTGTACAATCATGTACAGACCATTAGAATAACATAGGATGTATAAATCATCTGTCATTGATTGTACATCTGTTTCTCATCTTCCTTCACAAATAACAAATAATAATTGCAAATGTTTCATTTCCCAAATTGATAACTTACCATTAAAAGGCAGTTTAACAGAAACACGTACACAGCATAGACTGTTGATTTTTCCATCAAACTCTACTAATATTTACAGAGGACAGATTAACACCTTAGAAACTTTTGTTATGTTTAATTATTATTACAACATTAAAATTATAAATAGGAGTGGACTTTGATGCATCTTGTTATGCTCCTTAATCAATCAACTCTCATGAGATGCTAAGACCTTTGTGAATTATATACGTAGAAGAAAGTTTTCCCTTTCCAACACAAATTGTTACTACATGGTAACAGTTAAAATTCTAGTTAGTTGTACTGTATTTAAGCCCAAATTCATGCTCCTCAACTATGCTGAAAATAAGTTGCTTAGTCTTGTTTGATAACCCAGAAAACAAGCTCCTGGTAATTTGGTAAGTTCTACCAAAGATCTTTTGATCCGATTTTTTGTTGGGACAATGATTGTTCATTAGGCAGGCATTCTCTGTGCAACCCCATTCCCAAAATAGTTGGGATGCTGTGTAAAATAGAAATAAAAACAGAATGCAAAGATGTGCAAATCATTTAAACCCTATACTCAAAAGAAAATAGTACAAAGACAACGTATCAAATGTTGAAACTGAAAAATGTTATTGTTCCTTGAAAAATATATGCCCACTTTGAATTTGATGCCAGAAACATGTTTAAAAAAAGCTGGGACAGGGGCAACAAAAAACTGGAAAAGTTGTGTAATACAAAAAATGAACCTAGTGGAACATCTCACAATTAATTAGGTTACTTGGCAACAGATCAGTAACATGATTCGGTCATTCGAGCATCCCAGAGAAAATGAGTCTTTCAGAAGTAAAGATGGGAAGTGGTTCATCACTCTGTGAAAGACTACGCGGGCAAATATGCAACAATTTAAGAATAACATTTCTCTTTACAATGTAAAATTGCAAAGAGTTTGGGTATCTCATCATCTACATAATATCATTAAAAGGTTCAGAGAATCTTGAGAAATCTCTGTATGCAAGGGACAAGGCCGAAAACCAATATTGGATGGCTGTGCTCTTCGGGCCCTCAGGCAGCACTGCATTAAAAACAGACACGATTCTGTAGTGAGAATCACTGCATGGGCTCAGGAACACTTTCGAAAACCATTGTATGTGAACACAGTACGTCGCTGCATCCACAAAAGTTAAAACTCACCATGCAAAGACGAAACCGGATATAAACAAGATCCAGAAACGCTGCTGTGTTCTCTTGGCCTGAGCTAATTTAAGATGGACTGAGGCAAAGTGGAAAACTGTCCTGCGGTCTGAAAAATCTATATTTGAATCATGGACGCTGTGTCCTCCGGGCCAAAAAGGAACATCTGACTTGTTATCAGTGCATAGTTCAAAAGCCAACATCTGTGATGGTATGGGGGTGCATTTGTGCACATGGCATGGGTGACTTGCACATCTGTGAAGGCACCATTAACGCTGAACAATATATACAGGTTTTGGAGCAACATATGCTGCCATCCAGACGACGTCTTTGTCAGGGAAGGCCATGCTTTTTTCAGCAAGACAATGCCAAACCACATTCTCAACGTATTACAACAGCATGGTTCTGTATTAAAAAAGTTCAGGTGCTAAATTGGTCTGCCTGCAGTCCAGACCTGTCACCAATTGAAAACATTTGACGCATTATGAAACAAAAAATATGACAATAGAAATCCCGAACTTTTGAGCAGCTGAAATCCTATATCAAGCAAGAATCTGAAAACATTTCACTTTCAAAACTGGAGCAATTGGTCTCCTCAGTTCCCAATTGCTTGCAGAGTGTTGTTAAAAGAAGATGTGATGCAACACAGTGGTAAACATGCCCTTGTCCCAACATTTTTGAAAAGTGTTGCTAGCATAAATTCAAAATGGGCATGTATTTTTCAAAACAATAACATTTCTCAGTTTCCACATTTGATATGTTGTCTTTGTACTATTTTCTATTAAATATAAGGATTAAATGATTTGCACATCATTGCATTCTGTTTTTATTCGCATTTTACGCAGCATCCCAACTTTGGGAAACAGGGTTGTAGGTTCTTCAAAGAACCATTATGGTTCTACATCTATGAAGGATTTTACTATGCACCTTTATGAATGGTTGCTCCAGCCTTATTAGCCTTTGCAATGTAATTATTTCTACTGATTACATATAATAAGGTCTTTTTTAGGCATAGTGGTGTTAGGGCACATCAGACACAGATATAAAATTATGTTGGCTTGCAAAGTGTAATTTCAACTGGAACCAAGCCAAAGTTAGGATTTATAACAAGTGGAATTATTAATCACATGCAACCTGCATGTAGAGTGACTACCAGTGTAGGGAAGATACTGATTTTAATAGTAAGCTATTGTATACTGAGACTACCTCAATCATCTAAAGTGGAACAACTTTCTTGATAACAAGTGCAATAAATCCAATGCTAACACATTGGATTAGTTTATGAGACTGCATCTGTTAAGAAATGTTTTTTCTTTATCTTGGTGTAGCATACAATGAACCAAACAAAGTTAAAAATGTAGGGAAACAAACTCAAAAAATACCCCTGCAATATATTATGCCTGGAAATGTAATATTATTCGTATAATGTAGGAACCTTACTGCTTTTAAAATAGTCCTTTGGTTGTCCCTGTAGGAGAACCCTTTTTTTTGTTGCAGGGAAAACATTTTGTTTTTTGGGTACAATCCATGTTCTCAGTAAAGAACCCTTTTGGAGTCCTCTTTTCTACGATTGTAGTCTATCAAACAGGCTGAAAGGACCTGTTGTGATTCCAAGAACATGCATGTGGGCTCAATTGTAGTACAAAGCGAAAAAACGTTACCTTATAATAAACTGTATTAAATGAGGCGGGGGAGCGATCTTGTATAACATTTACTTAGGTGTTTCCAATGAGCGTTGACTCGGGCATACCATAACAAACTGCTTTGAATTCCCTGGAGGCAGTTCAATACGTACATATCAACACAATTCGCCTGACCCAAAACCATGTGCATCAACGATTGGGCATAATATACGGGAAGGAGGAGATTATTGGTTGGCATCGTAAAGGGGCTTACACACTGGAACCGGCAACCGCTGCCTCCTCCATTACGTTCAATGAATCCTCGACGGCAACTTTGCCTCCTACCCTGGCGGCCGCGGCAGCGGCAAGCCGAAGCAAGGCGACTGCCGCCCACGGGAACGTGCACAATTTTTGGTCCTGCCGCCGAAACTCAACCATGTTCAACTTTTGCCTCTTGCCGCTGGACGGTAGCCAATCAGAGATCGTGCTTTTGTCACTATCGCAACAATGGAGGATTTGCTGGTGTTAGAGTACCCGGAGTTAAATTACACAACGTCCAAGAATTATAAAGATAGTAACAAAACGAATTGGCCATAATTCCCTAAACGAAGGAAGGCACATAAAAGTTTGTCTTGTCATTTGCCATATTTACGATGTTGCATCAAATGTGCTAAGCTACTTCGGTTGCTATAGTTACGGCTCCAAGGTCCGTTCCGGGGGAAACTCGGAGTTTACTAATTTAGTTCCACAGACAAAATAGTTACGTGCGCTGTTAAAATAAACTATATTCATTTGGATCACAACACGTGCCAAACAGATATTTCACATTCAGTTTAGTTTCAGTTGTTCATATTACTAACTGAAATTATAATATTAACATACTTGGCGAACTTATATGACAAGGCAGAGTAGATGTTGACCAAAACGTGAATGACATCACAGTGACTCGATCCCCAGAAAACGCTCAACATTTCTGTCTCTTTGCATGCCGCCCTAATTGCCGCCGATGATTAATAAAAACGAGGCGTTTCGGCCAGCGGTTGCCGGTTTCGGTGTGTAAGCCCCTTAAAGCCAACCAGCTGAGACGTGTTTAGAAGAGAATTCGGTACACACTTTCATTTTCGGTTTACCAGAAATCACGCACGTTACTCAATATTGAAAGTAGCCTTGCGACAAAGGACACTTGAAGTTACTACGGGTGAATATTGCCCCAAAAATCTAACTACTGCCTCTCCGAGTCTCGGTGCCGGTGTTTTAACTGGGCAGTGGGCAGCGACGTGTTACAAGTTTGATAGCGGCGGGTGAGTTAATCGTTGATCTATCTTCGCTGCCCTCGGTACTTTGTGTTGACGTCGCAACTCCTTATTTTTTGTCCAGAATGTTGAGTACTGTGCTGTAATGTGAAACCGTGCAGCAAACAATCTAAGATATATTTTATTTAAAACCGGAATCCTATTTATTAGACTACAAGCAATATATTGATGAAATGCAGTCCTGCCAATGTTTTACGTCAGTGGCGTCGCTAGGCCAAAAATAGCCCCTGATCTATTAATCTGTCGCGCATTATAACAATGCAGACGTGTAGGCCGCTAGCATATACATTGCAATTTTCCTTCAACATGTACGTTCAAAAGCCCTGAACCTGTCCTAGAAGAGCGAATGTGACTGACTGAGTGGGTGTGTGACCGTTGTTATTACGTGGTGTAGTAGTTAATGACAGTGACTGTCAGTGCTCTAAAACGTCCTGGTAGACGGCTGCGTTGACCTTGGACCTCAGAAAACACAGTGGACCAACACCAGCAGATGACATGGCACCCCAAACCATCACTCCTTGACTGTGGAAACTTTACACTGGACTTCAAGCAACGTGGATTCTGTGCCTCTCCTCTCTTCCTCCAGACTCTGGGACCTTGATTTCCAAAGGAAATGCAAAATTTACTTTCATCAGAGAACATAACTTTGGACCACTCAGCAGCAGTCCAGTCCTTGTTGTCTTTAGCGCAGGCGAGACGCTTCTGACGCTGTGTCTTGTTCAAGAGTGGCTTGACACAAGGAATGCGACAGCTGAAACCCATCTCTTGCATACGTCTGTGCGTGGTGGTTCTTGAAGCACTGACTCCAGCTGCAGTCCACTCTTTGTGAATCTCCCCCACATTTTTGTATGGGTTTTGTTTCACAATCCTCTCCAGGGTGCAGTTATCCCTATTGCTTGTGCACTTTTTTCTACCATATCTTTTCCTTCCCTTCGCCTCTCTATTAATGTGCTTGGACACAGAGCTCTGTGAACAGCCAGCCTCTTTAGCAATGACCTTTTGTGTCTTGCCCTCCTTGTGCAAGGTGTCAGTGGTCGTCTTTTGGACAGCTGTCAAGTCCATTTAAAGGCCTTTGCAGGTGTTTTGAGTTAATTAGCTGATTAGAGTGTGGCACCAGGTGTCTTCAATATTGAACCTTTTCACAATATTCTAATTTTCTGAGATACTGAATTTGGGGTTTTCATTAGTTGTCAGTTATAATCATCAAAATTAAAAGGAATAAACATTTGAAATATATCAGTCTGTGTGGAATGAATG
>JACXGI010009073.1:0-11950 GCA_016801175.1 Esox masquinongy
ATAGGCTATGTTATTGCCTGCTGTTGGGGGTGGTTGAAAGCAGAGTGTAACAGGCCAACTTCTTCGGCTACCTTATTGATTGGACCTCCTGTTGTGCCCCCTTGATAACATTGGCGGTGCTGATGGACCGTGACAAAGTCCATCCCGGTTATGTGAACGACAAGGAACTTTAAACTGCCGACTGTCTCCACTGCCACCCATTGATGTGGATTGGGGCGTGTTCCCTCTCCTGCCTCTCAGAATCAACAGTCTCTTTTGTTTTGCTGACGTTGAGAGAGAGGTTGTCGTCCCAGCACCACAATGCCTTGTTGTTGGGTATGGTGTTCTTTAATCCTTGCACACCACGGCTGTAGGCTATAGTCACTTCTGTTGTTCTATTGAAATCAAATGACAGTTTGTATAAATAACACTCTCACACACCAGCACATAAACACACACACATAGACAAAAGGCCTACACACATTGTATACATCAGTTATAAACACACAGTCCAGAAAAGGGACATCACTCCATCTCTCAACAGTAGATTTGAGGTATTGCTAGAGATGGAGGGTGGGAACGGCTGGGGATGGTTGGGGGACAGGGGAGGGGGGCAGTCTGCTAGGCCTGCTGCAGATTAAAACACCTGTTCCCATGTCTAGCACAAACTCTCATTCCCTCCCTTGATCTCTAATCTCTCCCTCTGTCATTCTTTCACTCTCCCTTCTCTCTCACATGTGAAACTGACAAAACAATCAGCAACTTAAGTTTTGCAATCAGATGAGGCTCACACAAACAGAAACACACAGATGGAAGCACACAGATGGAAACACACAGAGACGGAAACACACAGATGGAACACACAGACGGAAACACAGACAGAGAAACACAGACAGAAACACACAGACTGAAGCACAGACGAAAAGACACGGACAGAAACATAGATGGAAATACAGGCAGAAACACAAACAGACACACAGACAGAAACACATACAGAAACACAGACACAGGTTAGCTAGTGATTCTCGCCAGCCACTAGCTAACATCAGCTAGGTATGGATATGGTAATTCTGGGCTTGAGTTATGCACGTATCACTACACAGTTTGGTGTTAACTACACTACACATACCGGAGTATGTGTGCAGTAAAGCAGACATTGATCCAGGTTGTTGGCCTATATAGATTTTTTGTGTCGCTAGCTAGCAAAGGCACCGACAATGGCCATTTTATCAGTAACATCAATGGCCTGATTGATCCTCCCAGCGGAGGATCACCAGGAGCATGAGTAAGGCCAGGGAATCTCCCAGCGGTGGGCTCCAGGCTGGCTTAGTCTGAGCCAGCTGCCCAGGTGGTCCAGTACAACATAATGATCAAACTCCCTATCTGCCTCCTTCTTACCCACCTCCCTCTCTCCCTATCTACCTAACTCTCCCTATCAACCTCCTTCTTACCCACCTCCCTCTCTCCCCACCTACCTCCTTCTTACCTCCCTCTCGGTCTCCGCCATGAGCCACACTATCACAAAGGCAGCCTGTTAATCGGTAGTGGTGCGAATGTGAAGTCGTTACCGGCAGGCGAGCAGCAGCCAGGGGCTGTGTGGAGCGCGTCTGTCAGTCTGACCAGCTGCAGGCTGATTACCGTGACCGGGTGGAGGCCAACCCGGCTGGGCTGTCTGAGGGCCAGGCACCGGGCACCACAGCTGGACCACTTCCCGGGTGGATGTGCCACTGACCTCCTGGCCTACTTACCGAGCCACTGGAGGCAACTGACCGAGGCTCACATTACAGAGGAAATGCAGACACCGCATACAAATAAGTGTGCGCGTCTGTGTAACCGTGCGGTGTGGGCGTGTGTGTGCATGCGCGTGTGTGTGTATCCGTGCTGTGTGTGCGTGTATCTGTGCTGTGTGGGCGTGTGTGTGTGTGCGTGTATCTGTGCTGTGTGGGCGTGTGTGTGTGTAACTGTGCAGTGTGGCATGAGAGATGAATGAGACTTTTCACCTGTGTTCATCCGTCCACAGCAAGAAGCCGCCTCCCCCTTCAGGCGTCACTGTGATGAGAGCGAGGGGCTGGTCACGTGACTGGTCCTTTCAGCCCAACTCTACGCTGGGCCCAAATTGTCTGTTCCCTAAACTCTTGTCTCTTACAATCTCCACCGTGTGATCAGGGTAATAAAAAGAGCCCATGGGGACAGATCAGGGATCAGTTTCTTCATCTTAACCATTAGGGGGGAAATGCAAAACCGTCCTCCTGTCACTGGGGCAGTTTTATTTGACTCTTTTTTTCCTACTCGTCTTTACATGCAAAGTACCTGCAGTTTCCTTCTTTCTCTGCACTTTGCCAACACCAGCCCAGCTTGCACCCTCTTCTGGCCAGATGGTGTAACTGAAGCTCAATTAATTTCACAGTTGAAGGGATTATGGATTAAACTGTATTTAGGGGAAATCACCCAACTTATACAGTACAGGAGCAGATGGCCCTGCTTTTCTAAATCTCTACTCCAACACAAGGCAGATGTTTATTTATTTGGTTTACTTAATTCTCATTTTATTGCCTATTTGTGTTAAATAACACAATGTCCTAATCCGTCCCAGTTCTGCTTGGTGGCTGTTTTAATGTTGATCCAAACTGGTAAGTGAAGATTAAAGTTAATCACAGATGAAGGGACTGTCAATTAATTTTAGATACAGTCTGGTGAAACATGCAGGTTTGTCTAGGGATAGGCTGTATTCTCTCATACAACCGCAGAGGGTTTTGACCAAACGAGGACCGGGCTTGTGTAAGGGCCAGGTCAAGGTACGAGATAGGAGGACGTGCGCCCCCCCTTCTACCCCCAAACTTAAGAATTCAGTACCTCTTTTTAGGCCAAGTCCACAAAGTCGGTTCCCCTCTGATTTTGTAACAGATGATATATGAGGAGATGACTAGATTAGGGTAATTACAGGCCCTGACCAAAATGCTGTTAGTCCTTGACCCATTGGTGTTTGAAAACAATATCTGGTCACAGTCATGTATGAAAGGAAATTAGGTCAGAGAATAATGCCTTTAGACAATGGATGTATATAATTAATGGTCAGATCTTGACTGTGATATTTAATTATAGCCCTTCCGCTACCTAACAGATGTCATTCCTCAGTCTGGCGCGTAGAAATAGATTATATATTCTGAAGACCATTGAATAAATACAGCAGGATATACTCGGCTGAAGATATTTAAGCAATGAGGCATGAGGGGATGCAAAAACACCATGGCTAAGAGCAGTTTTTTTATGCATGCCTTGATATAGCCATGGTAAAATGGTAATACACCAAAAGAATGTATGTACAAGGTGCCACATTGCTATAATAAACCACTTCCCAAAGCATTTCTATTAAATTTCCACTGAACGTTTTGCCTTGTGCTTCCCGTGGTATACAGTCTCATATGCCACAGTTTTCAGCAAAACAGCATTCAGGGCACAAAAAGCGTTGTAGGTCAGTCACCTGAGGGTCCATTGCAATTTTATTACTATGACCCACATTTTACATGTGACTCCTACATGCATGTGCTCGTATACAGGCCTCTGGGTCAGCAGTGTGGTTCCCATTGTCTCCATCTCTGAGAAGTGACATCAGAAACAGGAAGCAAAGCATTCAAGGTAAAAGGGGGCAGCAGAGCAAACATACATGTTTGTATAGTGCCGGGCAGAGGAAGGAAATCAGGGGATCTACTGGAACTGTGAGACATCACTGTCTGTCTCTTAGTTTGGGGTGGGTTACTGTCATGCACCGGGATGTCTTCTAAGGTATTTCTACTACTTTGAAGTAGTTATGGTAACACTTCAAAAAACCTGGATGTGATTCACTTGTTTGGTATCAAGGGAAAAGTGTCGGGTGGGGTTCTTATATTTTCCATGTTCCTCACGCATGTGAAAAAGTATGAGCCAGACCTGCAGACAGTGAATGTGACTTTGTGTCAGTGACGCGACTCCTCCCCCAACAGAAGAAGTCCATTGACGGGATTTATGGGACTTCCCGCTCCTTCTCTTCGCAACACAATTGCTAGCCTGTCACAGGGCCTCTGTTATCAGCAGGAACTGTGTGAAGAAAATCTTCGTGTCTTCACGAACCGACTTCGTGAAGAGTGAACGAGGTGTGTTTACTCTTCATGTGTTCGAGTGTCTTTGTGTGATAATGGAAGATAGATATGTGGGCTACATTGAGCTTACATACATTTGTCTTTTGACACAGTGCGCTGTCTTTTCTGAACCCACGGTCGTGCACGGGCATGCCAATCGACTGGTTCAGGGCAGTACAAGCCAATGACACTTCTGGAGGGTGTGACCCAGTGAGTCAGTCTCTCCAGAGTCCCAGTCTGGTCAGACAAACGCCCTGCACAGCCTCAGCCCCGACCTCGGTCGCCAGCCTCAGCCTCTGCAAGTCTTAACCATCTCTACAGCGGCTATCACATACATCTGACATGGTTTTTCTTATCCATTCTCCGTCTGGCTGAAAAAGCCTTGAGAAGAGAATAATGAGTGGAGAGGGATTATGTTTATATAGAGTATGGAAAAAAGAGGAGACTAGTTGAGAGTTAAGGGAGGTACGGTGGTGTGCAGAGGAAGGGCAGAGGAGGAGGTGAAGACAGACAAAGGGAAGGGCAAAAGTGAGGAAAGAGATTTGTCAGAAGACAGGGAAAAGGGCAAGAGAATGATGATTATGGGGTGAAGATGCTTGGGATGAGGGCGGGTGGGGGATGAGGGCAGCTGGGGGATGAGATAGGGCCGGGGGGGAGAGTGGGCCGGGGTAGAGAGAGGGCCGAGGGGAGAGAGGGCCAGCAGGGAGAGAGGGCCGATGGGAGAGAGGGCCGGCAGGGAGAGAGGGCCGAGGGGAGAGAGGGCCGGCAGGGAGAGAGGGTGCCTGTGAGGAATTTTAGAGAGGAGTTTAGCCCAATGCCACCTGCAATAACAGACCTTCCAAAATACTCAAAATACTGACAGTCAATTTCCCAAATGTCACCACAAGTTGTCTCCACTGCTGCGATGCCTGGCACTACATAGTGGGTTCACAGTATTCACACATTTATTTCAGTCCGGCTGATACAACATCAAGACTTCACCGTAAAACTGGGATGGGAGAAAGACAAGATGAAATTGTCCAAACTACACAGTGTGTGTGTGTGTGTGTGTGTGTCTGTGCACCAGACTCTTGATTGGTCAGCTGCTCCCCCATCCACATGCCAGTTGTCCAGGCAGATAAAGACAACCCCCGCAACTCTGCACTGCTAGGGGAGAATTTATGACTCACTGTGGAATCTGGACATGCTGGGGTCACCATCCGTACCCCTTTCCTTCCTTCCCAGAGACCTCTTCAAAGGAATGCCATGGGACCCCCTGTATTAACAGGCTGCCTAATTACCAGAATGCCAAACTTTCTGTCTCTCTCTCTCTCTCTCTCTCTCTCTCTGACACACTATGGGATATGACATATAATGTGTTTTTTTCCCAAAGAACACACTTGAGCTGTTGTCCAACGCGACTTCCAAACATTGTGACCCTGGGAGTCAGGACACTCCATTCGTTGCTACAATCAAAAGATGACACCCTATTCAGGGCAACAACCGCTTTATTGCCCTGGGGCATTGAGATTGAATTGTTGGACCAGAGGAAAGGCTTCCCCAGGCTGCCCCTCCAACACCACTTCCGGTAGCATCCGGTCTCCTGCCAGGGAATGACCAGGACCGACCCTGCTTAAGCGGACCGGCAGTGAGAGGCAGGGAGCTCTGTTTGGTCTGTCCTCTTCAGGAGCACCGTTTCTGCTGTGTGACCAAGACCGCTGTAATGATCTTCAGGTAGTCCATTTAAGATGGGGTCAGAGAGGTCACTGAGTATATTAGATCAACAGGAGCGGGGGGGTTGGGTTCCTGCGCTGTGATCGACCTGACGGCGGAAGAACGTTCTAAGGCGATGCTTCACCCTGAGGAGACCCACCATCAGGGATGTCGTCACGGCGACAACGCTCCAACTCCATCAGATGTGTGTGTGTTTGGCGCCTGTGTGAGGGAGCAAGCCGGGGTGTCAGGAGGCAGCAGAAAGGATGGCCACGGTCTCAGGACCGGAGGTAATTAGAGTGACAGAGAGATGAAAGGAGAACGGGGGGGCAACATGGGTCCGGGTGGGGGCAACTGGAATTTCCTGATTGTAACATAACAGTGTTGACAGTTACAGCATATCTAGGGTGGTACCCCCCCCCCTCGCCTTCTCCAGTTTGGCGCAGTGGTCATCCGGTTAACGTGGCAGTTGGCCGGTTAGTTCCGGGTAGGACCACGTATCAATGCCCGTGAGCGGATAATGGAGAGGGGCGGTGGTGGGGCCCGGCCCGGGGGGTTCGAGACACGGTGTGTCGGAGCGAGTAAACGCGCAGAACGCTGTTGTTTGGGGTTTAGCCTCCCTGTATGTGGTTATATAAGGACCAGCGGCGAGGGCTGATGGTCTTTTGCTGCACCCCCCCTCCTCCCCCTTGAGGGAGAGAGAGGGGTGTCAGTACCCATCAGTGTCAAACTGCCTCACTCTGTTGACCACAGGGACCCTTTCTGGGCCTTGGGCTGTGTGTCAGTGACTAAGGCTGTCCCACTGACACAGAAACAGGGAAAGAGATAGAGGGAAGGAAGGACACCGGGGTAGGCAAGGAGGGAGGGAGGGGACGGAAAGAAAGAGAGGCCGAGGGAAAGATAGACACAAGGAGGGAAAGTGATGGAGTGGGAGAGGGACATTGTTTTTGTACCTACTTTGGCAATGTAAACGTTTGTTCCCATGACAGTAAAGTCTATTGAATTGAATAGACAGGGAGGGAGACAGAGGGATGGAGAGAGACAGGAGGAAGGCAGGCAGATGGAGGGAGGGAGAGATGGGGAGGGAGATAGGGAGGGAGAGAGAGATGGGGAGGGAAGGAGAGACAGGGAGGGAGAGACGGGGAATCAGACGGATGTAGGAAGACGAAGGGTTGTGAGAGGTATTGGCCTCCATATTAAATATGACACAACAGTAAACATACCAACAATGTAGTAGCAGGCCTGTTTCTGACCAACACACCGTGATGTTTCCTTAGTGCCAAAACCTGCCCACTCAAACATCGTCCCAGCAGGCCTTCAGAGGTCCCTGGGCTCATTCTGTCCTTTCACCCCCATCGATAATACAGGAGCTGACCCGTCCTCTGACGGCTCCTGGAGCGATGCTTTACTTTGCTCAGAGGCAGAACAAGTGATTCAGTCGTCCTGTGACTGGTTCTACAGAGAACACATGCAAGGTCAGGTGGAGACAAATTCTGGGGTCCCGTATGTCTCAGCATTGTGGGTTCTGTTCTCGGGGGGGTATGACACATGCATGCACTCATTACATGTTAGTCACTCTGGATATGGGCTTCTGCTAAAGGATGCAAGTGGGACCACAGGGTTAGAAAGACGCTTCCCCAATGCCAACATATAGTGTACTTCAATGGTATTAGGGTGCTGTCTAGTTATCAGTAGGGCACTATGTAGGGAACGGGGGGGATTTTGGAGTCAGCCGGAGAGCCCACAGAAGACATTTAACCGTTCTGCTCACCAGCTGCACAGTCTTCACGCCCTTTGACCCCACCCAGCACTGACCCTAATGCTGCAAGACACCCTTGTCTCCCACCCTTTACCCCCTTCTGCTATCCCCTCAACCAGGGCCCACGTGACCCTGCCAGACGGCACCATCTGCCAGCCCTGTTCTCCCAGGCTAGTCGCTAGCCTCTCCCTCCCAAGGAGGACTCGGACTGAGCCGCTACGGACTGAGCCTCTGACACAGTGAACCTGTGGAAGGGCCTTTCCGCTGGGCCTCACCAGTCCGTCCCTCATGGACAGATATGTTCGGAGCTGATTGGAGCCGGATGTCGTTGAAGGTCACGGTGAATTCCAGCTGTGTGTTCAGGTGTTCAGTTGCTCTGGGCCAGGCGAGTGGGTCAACTCAAGGTGGACGAGGGGGTTCTTAAGCCATGAGGGAAAATGGAAGAGGAGGAGCAGGAACAGGAGGAGCAGGAAGAGAGGGAGAGAGCAGGGAGGGAGGGCAGCTGTGTGTGGCTCTGTGTGGGAAGTCTCTCTCTGTGACTCGTCTCTGTTTCCCAGCAAGGCAGCTTTGAAGTGGCTCTCCTTCACCCTGCAGCCTCCACCCATCTCCTTACTCCCTCCACCCCTCTCCCTGCTCCCTCCACCCCTCTCCCTGCACCCTTCACCCCTCACCCTACTCCTTCACCTCTCTCCCTACTCCCTCCACCTCTCTCCCCACTACCTCCACCCCTCTCCCTACTCCCTCCACCCCTCTCCCTGCACCCTTCACCCTCACCCTACTCCTTCACCTCTCTCCCTACTCCCTCCACCTCTCTCCCCACTAACTCCACCCCTCTCCCTCCTCCCTACTCCCTCCACCCCTCTCCCTCCTCCCTCCAGTGTAATAGCAGACACATGGGCCCCTAGCTTTGAGCCACGTCTCAACCCCACTACACATCTACCCACACCCACAAACTCTTTCCATCTCTCCGATGCATCCCCCCTTTTCCCCCCAATCTCTCATTTGTTCTTAATCATTCTCCGCTTAGATTATTCTAACCCTCTCCTTTCACCCCAACCTTTTTGTTTTTTCATTCCTCCTTCTGGTCAACGGCGACCCATAGCATGTAATAACAATGTTTGGCACAGCCTGCAGACCTGCAGAACAACAGCACTGAGTCAGCCTGCTGCATGTGTTCGTAGTTAGGATTGTGAATGTCTCAGGTTAGTTACCGTCATTTCTTGTTATCTCTGGTCAGGGCTTACTTAAATAGTCATCTGTAATTCCTGTCAGTGAACTAACTTCCTGCGACTGGTTTATTTTCATTTGAAAATACATAGTCATCTGTCTATTCTGCCACCGAAATGGGCTATAAATACCACTAGCCCCACTTTCCCAGTATGCCATGATCTGCCTTTGGCGCTTTCCCACAATCTATTGTTTTTTTAGGACACCGTTCCAGAAAGCAACAGCTCCAGGTTTTTCCACCTTAACCATCATTTCTCCCTTTTTGTTTATTCTTTTTGCCAATGCCTCTTTTCATCTGGGTACAAAGGGGCTTTGTTGAATAGCCTTGGGCACGCCGTGGCATGCTCGCACCCCACTATCTCGCGCAGGTTTTACCTATTTAGAAGACACCAGAGTTAGAGGACTTAACTGACAGAAAAGGTTTTTAGGCGTGGATGTCGCCATCAAAGACAGGAGGAATCGACTGGGTTGGACTTCCAACCTCATTGCCTGATCCCACCTAATGTCCTGTTTGGTCACGGGCAGTTTCAGCCTGGTTATCCGGTTGGTCATGTCACCAGGATCGTCCAGTTATACAGAAATGTACTACTTTATTAACACGAAGATGAATCAAATGGCATTGTCCACGCCGGTAAATACGCTATAAAAACACGGATACATAGGTGAAACTTATTTTGGGCCTCTGTGGATGAGACATTCGATTGTAAACATTCCGATCTAAACTTTTTTGGCACAGCCAGAGGGAGCCCGTACTCCCCTGTACGTCACACCGAGTGCACTGTAGGCCTAATGGAAGGCAGGCGCTCCGGGCACAGATTTACCCAACGCACCCCCAGCCTGTTTGTCTCAGTTTAACGGGCGGGCGGGCGGTCAAAGCAAGAGGGATTTACGCTGAGGCAGTCTGGCGGAGGAGGGGGAGTGACACCAGCCAAACAGCCCGAACAACGGAAAAGAGGGGGGTGGAAAAGGAAGGAAACTGGATAGGTGAATGTTACTGAGCATCGCCGCCGGACTAGGATATAATCGTCTGTTCTTTACAGACTAATCAGTATTTGTAGCCACCTTGTTTTCCAACATCTTAAAGCGGCAAATCTCCCTCTCGTTTTAACTTCTCAAAAAATCCCAGCCGTCCAATGAATGGAGTTGCTTTTTGCCTTGTTGGAATCCCACCCTACCCAGATAACGAAGTAAGTGATCCGGTGTTGTCATCGATATGTAGTTTGCTTGTTTCGTTATTACGATTTGCCTCGAAAGCACCTAGATTGCTCGAGCTCTGAAACGTCTATATCGGGTTGGTCGGAGAGCATGATTTCCTAAGAGGATTAGCTCACTTGTGTACACACACGGAAAACGAGTGCTTTTAACGAGTTTTCTTTCCAACGTTGTTGACACAACAACAAAGAGTTCTCTGCTGGTGTTGATTGTTTATTTTTGCTTGAACGCCCACGATGATCAGTCTCACTGACAAAACTTGCCGCAAAAGCGATTTAAAAGCCACAGTGTACAGGCAGTGTGTAATTCCGTCTGACCATTGAGTGGAGCTGTCAACTCGTGACGGGACGTCCGACACAGGTTGGAACTCCGGTCATTAGCGTCACCCGCCGTAGCAAGATAAGGGTTTTAATGAGTTCAGTCAAGCCTTTGTGTCAGTCGATTCAAGTTTTTTTGAGAAGCTGTCGACATGTCTGTTGGATAACATTTACAACTTGTGATGATAATAATAATAGATTGTATTTTGGGGGACGCCTTTCAAGACACTCAAGTACATCTTACACAAGGAATGGTCCTACAAACAACGACGTTCAATACATAAAGACATACGATTAGTGTATTAAAACATTTAAAACAGATATCAGAGAACCAGATAAAAAGAGGTAATATTAGGAGGGAAGGGTGGGAAGAGGATGTGAATCCTGTGTCAAAAGCTCTCATAGCTATGTGGTCCTCAAAGACGTTTTGACTTTTAAAGTGAGCCATCCGTCAACTGCCATTCGGCTTATTTTGCCTGCAAGTCTTCCTAGATGTAGCCTATTCCCTCACCACGATGTTTGTTTCGCTTGATAAAGCCAGACCAAACAATGTGCAATACATTTTTTAGGTATATTGTAACTATGAACTCCAGTTATGTAAAAATAATGCATTGAATTACATTCACCTTTTAAAATACTATATTTTTAAACATACAAAACAGCATAGGCTATCAATTATACGCACACCAACAGCTTTGTCTAGTTGTTTGCTTTCCAGAAAGCTTTGGAATGCAGTTTACTTTAAAGTCCCCAGAAATTGTAGTGTTACTACTGGATGATCCTGTCAGATATTCCAGTACACCTTCTGTCCAACCCTCCATCCTCCAACGTTGTGGTGGAGAACTCTGGGGGTGGCGTGACATTGCTTAGCTATGAGTTGGAGCAGAGGTTGTCTCACGGGCCCCCCAGGTGGTTTTGTTTGTGTGTTTACAGGAAAAGGGGACTATGTTTCTGTTTGTAGAGGACTGTTTCGGATTGGGTCTGTTTTTCTTTTTTGCCTCACACAGTATTTGACATTGTCTGGCGTCCATCTGAGAGTGTGTGTGTGTGTGTGTGTGTGTGTCTCGTGCTTGTGATGCAGTTTTTCACATCACCTGGAGCTTATCAACTTCTGCTTTCAAACAAACATCTCAGTACTCTCTCCATGTCTTTGCCATTGGCCACTGTGATGCACTCCTAGCTGCTCTGACTGCCTCAAAACAAGACACTTATTTGTGAACACGACAACTTTGATCGTAGATGTAGGAAGAAAATACTGTGTGTCTTTAAAATACTGCAGTACACCACCCTTACCACTTACCTTACGAATAACATTATATTTGTTCATCTCTTCAGCGGTGATAATGTACTCCATCTAAAAGAGCTAGAACACACGCTATTTTGACAGACAGTCACAGCCTCCTGCCCCATCCTAAGACCCGCCCACTTTTCACCTGTAACACCAACACCAGTGTCAACCCCACTCTACTCCTCCACCCTAGCAATCCCAGGAGAGTTGGGATATGGGGACGCCATTTTATTTTCAGAGGTTCTAGCATGCTGTTTCCACAGAGCAGGGTCTGTCTGTGTAGCTCGACCCGTGTGCTTCTCTTTTTTCTGGTCATGCTGCCTGGCCTGATTGACCGCTGATTCAATTTAGAGCAAATGGC